>SKCR01050944.1:0-46824 GCA_019454045.1 Zanthoxylum bungeanum | reverse complement strand
CTCTCAAGAACACTTAAGAAGTTTTTAGGAAGAGAGAATGATTTTCTAATAATCGAATTGTCGAGTTTACAATTATTTATAAACCTTAAGTACCTATTTCCAATGGACACCTTTTTATTTGAAACTTACTGTTGGCAAATGTGTAACATCCCGCCTAAGCCAGGATGCTACCGGCAGGAGACATGCTAATCCTGTCTCCATAAGCCTCTGACTCTTGACGAAAATTCGGCATGACCTCTACTAAAAGTCATGCAACCTGGATCAACTCCAGCATCTCAAAACAACCTATAGGGCCCATACACAATACATCACTAACAAAAACAACTCAAGACATAATATAATTGGGCTCCATGCCCGAAAATACGAATAAACAAAAACTTTAATAATAAACTTATACAACTCAATTTCTTTTACAACTACGCTTATTCACTTGACTCAGACACTCCCAAGACCTGGTGACTGGCTGACTGTAACGCTGCTATCCGACTCCTCAAGCTCCAACATCTGTGGTTGACCGATCAGGTCACCAACCTGCAAAACTCAAAACACTATTGAGGTGTGAGTCATAAAACTCAGTAAGTAACCATGCTCATTCCTTGAACGGCAAACACATGCAAAGTTTATTTCTTAATCCATTAATATCTTAAACTGTCTATGTAATCACACATAATTACCACTTCTGAGTTAATTGTAAAACTCTTATCTATGTTCAAATGTTACTACATTTTTACTAATTTTCTTTCCTGAATCACACACACAATAACATCTTGTTTTCTACTTATACTTTAAACATTTATAATATAGTCATTAAATTCCATAATTCCATCTACTGTGTCAAGTCCTACTACGTTTCTGCTGTGTTACTCTGATACCTTCCCACTTTTCTATATACTTGTTTCTAATCTAGTTCTGACTTTTATTATAACTATCTTTCTTTGATATTATTGAAATATCATCAAATCGGTTTATTAAAATATTCTTTCTATTAAACATCCAACAGATTAAAATCAGCCATATAAACATGTATATAAAACCATATGATCATACGCCAATATCTTAACAATTGTTCCTTCCATGTGAACGTATAATACACATAGGCTTTAGTCACAAATATATATATGAAATCATGATATCATGCTTCAATGTTAACTATATGCATCTCAGATGAATTTCTAACCTATATAATTCATATGCACGTCGTGTATACTATATAAAACTGTAACATGCTATGCTTTTTAGAAAATACTCTTTGAAAACTCTTTCTGAAAAAAAACTATTATCTGAAAGTTTCTTTCTGAAAATCCTTTGCTGAAAACCTTACTTTTACTTTCTCTTTCTGGAAAGCTCTTTCTGAAAACTGTAAACTGTATTTGTGGGTATCAGCTGAAAACTGGCGCATAGGGGCATTACGTATCGCCGTCCCCCCATACGCCGTAGAGCTAGATATGCAAATCCATGACATTGGGGCGTTACGTATCGCCGTCCCCCAAAGCATGCCATACCTGCCCTGAAACTAGTGGTCTTGGGGCGTTACGTATCGCCGTCCCCCAAGCCACACTAGAACTGGGGTTGCAAATCTATGCTACCGCCCAAGCTCTGAACTGGAGATCAGGTACACGATCCTATGCCGCCATCCTGTCTCATAAACTAGGATCTAGGGGCGTTACGTATCGCCGTCCCCCTAGTCCTCTACATGTGCACATGTCTCTATCCGTCAATTCCATCTCTGTATCTCAAGTTACATACTGGGGTGAGTTTTTTCCTCATGCCCCGAAAAACATAAAACTCATACTGATATCTCAAAACTGTGAAGACATTTTTCTGAAATACATTTCTTTTAAAAGTATTTGAAATTATCTTTTAAATCCTCTGTATTTCAAAATCATTCTCAGCTTTAGTTCTGGAAAGATTATATAATATGCATGCACAATGCATTATTCTTTTATCATGCTCATCGTGCTAATGCGTACTATTCTTTATGCAATATATGCTTATATCCTCGTTAACAATATATTTAACCTCATACATAAAACCACAATCCATAACGTATAAATATAAGCTCATAGTACATACATGTGTTCTATGTATAACATGTATTCCCACAAACAAATAACAAACTGGATCAAACCATAAAACACAACTTAATAAATTATTTATTTTTGCCATGTTTTCCCAGCAGTGTTACTATCTGAACAGGTCTCGGTTTCTTCATCATTGCAGGAACAATTTAGGTCCAATAGAAAAATTATTTTACAGGCATATAGTTATAACATAAATGAACAAATTTCATGTTTATCACTCAGCCTAAATCAGCCCCTATGATTTCCAAATTAATTGATTTACAGCTAGCTGCCTGCATAAAAACCTGACAGAACCAGCCCCAATCATCATGCTATGACTTTTCCAATACTCAATATTTCACAAAACCATTTTACAGGCATATATATGAGACATAAATCCACAAGTTTTATGTTTTACACTCCTCCTAATTATTCCTCTAAAGACCAGAAAATTAAAGTGCAACAGAACCTGAAATTTCTTTAACCAATTCGAACTCATATCAAGACGTTACTTTAAGCTTAAATCATCAACAAAACAAGGAAAACTTAATCCCTTAATATATGACACAGAATTCGGTAAAGAGGCTTAATATAACATATTGTAGTTTTCATTTCAAATCCATAAACACAATTTAAATCACCATTCCAACATTCATCTCACCCCAGATTAATGAAATTTCCCATAATTAAAGGAAACTTTAAATTTCCCCCAATTTCTGGTGTTCTACTGACTTTACCTATTTCTTAATCAATTATTTTCTTCACTCTTAAATGCCTTACACCATGCCCATATCACCATCATCAAAACAGAATCAAAATTTCCCTCACCCCCTACATTCGGCCATGACTGCCATTTGGGGAAAAATTGTCTATTCTCATCACTCAAGTTTAACCCACATCATTTATCATGAAATGTATAAATGACAGCCACAGGAAACTAAAACAAATCAAATACAACAGAAAAAAAAATCTAGGTTTCATGAAAATTCTGAAATTAGGGGCTGAGAAATTCGTTCATAATCTAGGGTTACTGTCAGTTTCATAATTCAATCTAAGTCCAATTTAGCAAACTTAAATTAATCTCAAGGAATCCATGGTCATAGTCTACTTACAAATTGACTCCATGAACGAAATCAAACTCCCAGATTCAGACTCCCTCATCTTCTTCTTCTCTGCTTTACCTCTCGGTCATTCTCTGTTTCCCCTCTTTCTCGGCTTCTTCTCTCCTTTATTCTCGGCCTTCTTCCTCTGCTCTTTTATTTCTTCATTCTCTCGGTCCTTTCTCCCTTCTCCATTCCTTCATCTTCCCGTTCTGCTTCTTTCATTTTTTTTTTGGCCTTTCTCTCTTCTTTGTTCTGTCCTCTCTCTCTCGCAATCTCCCTCATCTATTCTGTTTTTCCCAAATTCGTGTGTGTTGCTGTGCTCTCTCCCCTCTTGCGAATTGTGAACTGTGTGTGTTCTCACGTGGGTCAAGGGCTTGTGTATATATATGACGTGTGTGAGTGTTTTATATATAATGCACATGTGTGTTTCTAGAATGTATGGTATATAATATCTTGATTTCTTTTATTAATTTAATGAATTTCCAAATTAACCCTTGAAATAAATTATCAACATTCTTTAATTAATTTCTTGTAAAACTCCCATTTACCATACAAATCGACCTCGCGTTCGAAAAGACTACACAAGTGAAAATACATTTGTGAAATCCCGTTAAAATAACCTGGGTCGTTACAAAATGACACTTCTTTTCCAAAAAAAAAAAAAAAAAACTGTTATATAACAGTAAGCAATTATAACTGTTAAATTAATTAATTTTCGAAAATCATAAAAAATGATTAATTGTCAATTAATTTTAGGATAAAAATATTACTCTTTTTTCAATTACACTTGTGAATATTGTGGGCAAATGAATTGATAATACATTGTTGATTGTGTATATGGAGACTGGTAAAAATATTTGAGAATTTACTTATTTGGTAATTTAGAAAGAAAGAAAATAACTAATAACTTGGATAAGAATTGCATTTTTTTTGTTTAATTACTAATTTGTTTATTTTATCTTTTTATTAATCTTTGTGTGATTGCATTGTTGTTTGTGGGTATCATCGTTGTAAACTCTCACGAGACTATAACTCGTCCACTAGGGACATATAAGGGTTTAAAGGCTTGTTGCATACACTAAATGCAATCTTAAACCCTACGAAAGTGGCTTAGGTTAATTTAGTTTTAGTTGTTTATTTCATTTTATTTTGTTTGTTTTGCTCGAGGACTAGTAAAATGTTAGGTTTGAGGGTGTGATAAACATAAAATATATTAATAATTATAGTCAATTTAACTTAATATTTTATATAGTATCTCGAGTTTTGTGAGTGTTTTGGGTTCATTTTGTAAATAAAATAAAAACGAGACTCAGTGGAATCAAAATGACAAAATAAAGAACAAATAAGGACAAATTTGGAATTTCACAGCGCGTCGCGACGGCCGAAAGACAAAGTGTGGCATAGTAGTTGACGTGTGTCGGCAGAGAAATTTTAGGTGCTTGATAGTGACGGCGTTGCGACGCATCGCGATGTAAAAGACACATCGAGTAGCAACGCCCAAACAAACCACGTGACTGATAAGTGTGGTTTATACCCACTTATTACGGTATTTTTAGCTTACTATTTTGTTATAATTCGAGATATTTAAATGTCTTTTATAGTTTATTTCATGTTTTATTTGTAGGAGCATTAATACATAGATCTGGGAACAATTGCTCGTATTTTGGGAACTTTCGGGAGCACAGAGCATTGGCTTATCAGGCGCCATGGCGCCCAAAATCACATACATTTTCTAGAGATTGAGGCATCAATATGAAGATCAACTGGCGCCATGGCACCAGTTGAAGAGAGGAATTGGCGCCATAGCGCCAAAACAGCACACTCTTCAGGCCAAAATGCCAAGAGTTTGGCGCCGCGGTGCAGCGGAATAATATAGGCGCGCTCCAGGAAAGTGATTTTAGGGTTTCCAATATCCCTATGATACCCAAAAACTCTCTGCCTCCACTATAAATATAACAGTCCATCCAACACTCAGGGAGAGGCTAATACACTGCACAAAACACAGAAATAAATATTTTTAGAGATCCAATGAGGGGATTGAAGAGCGACAAAAAGAGATAAGGGCTGTAATATCCGGAGAGGAAGAGATTCAATTCGGGTTATATCTTCTTGTTCTTTCTTAGAACTCTGATGATTTCCATTAGATTCATAACTTATTATTCATTGTTTTATTTTATTGTCATGAACTAACTCCTTAATTATGGAATGATGTAATCTATGCTTGAACCTTGTATTGTGTTTATCAATTTTGTGATGAAGTTTTATTAATTTATTTATATTCTTTTGAATTTAATGCTTCTTGATTGTTGGCCACAATTGAAGATGATGAATGTTTAGAATCTATCACTCGAGAGAGAGGATTTTGAATAGATTTAGAGAATATGACCTAGGGTTTTATAAAGTTCAAGAGAATCTGTAGTCCTTTGAAGTCATTAACATAGAATCACAAAGCGTAATGAGTTATTAACTATTATATTTTTATAGAGATATCGAAGTCTATAGTTAATGATATTTTCACTCGGCACTCGATAGAGTGAGTGGATATTTTAGGAATCTTGACTTATAAATAATATAATTGAACAAGGATTAATTGACATGACAAATACATAGGTGACAACTAGGTGAAATCAGGATCCAGAATCTATATCGTATTAGTTTCTCCTATCTAAATATTTTAATATTTTATTTATTTATTAAAAATCTTTATTATTTGTCGTCTAAATAAAGTTAGGATTATCAATTGCAGTACTTAATGCGAGTTAACGTAATCATTGTAGGTTCGACACTCTAAACTCATTTATATTAAAACTTGACACCGTACACTTGCGGTACGATATAAAAATATCACAACAGTGACACGTGTAACTAGCTGGCGTGTCGCGACGCCGGCTAGTTTTGTTGCCTATAAATTGCAATTTCATTTGAAGGAAATTTCCATGCTTTCTTCTGGGTATTCTATCGAAAACTTAGAAGAGAGTATCTTGTGTGTTTATTTAAGCTTTCTTATATTTTCTTTTTATTTTAGTAATAAAATTTCATGTGTTTTTATTCAAAACATTAGTAAGTAACTTCTTTTTGTCGGGGTAAAGGGTGAAACTTTTAATATGATCATTTATATTATGATATATAAATTATAATATAATGATTAGTATATAATCTGGATTAATTATTAACAGACTTTGTTACCGCCTATATGGCTGATTTTTTATATTTGACATAATTGAGTACCGCCTACAAGGCTGGTTTTATTGACAGATAAATACCGCCAATATGGTTGGTCTATGGACAAATGATAACACCACTTTTATGGTTGGTTCTATATATTCTAACATAATTAAATCCTGAATTGAATTAATTGGGTAACAAATGCAGTTTATATATGATGAGCGAAAAATATATCAATATTTATCGCCCCTTTTACCTAATAATTTGTTTAGTTTCTCGAGTTTGATGAACATTTTGATGTGTTTTATGTGTTTTACATATAAATAAAGTATTGGGCTTTAATGGAATCAACTCGGGGCTAAAACAATAAAATTCGGAGCAAAAAAATGGCGAAAACGGAAATTTACTATGGTATTGGGCTTTGATGCCATGTCTTGTGGCATGTTTGGTGGAGTGTTTGGTGGAGCAATTTGTGGAGCAATTGGTGGAGAAATTGGTAGAAGCCTTTAGGTTTTTCTATAAATACCAAGCCATTTCATTTGTAATTCTCATGCTTTCCTTAGGTTTTTGTAAGGAATTTAAGGATTGCATATTGTGTGTTTTTATTTTTAGAAATTTAATTTATGTTTTTTAATTTTCAGTAGCAGTAGTTCTCTTCTTCTACTCCTTTCTTTTTATGTTCATTAGTTAAATTTCCGCTGGGGGAAGGGTCAAGCTTTTAATATTTTAATTTAGATTAATCTCCCTTAATTATAATATAAAATTTATTATTCACTAAAAGGAATTACCGCCTTAATGGGTGGTTTTATTTATTTGGCATAATTAGATACCGCCTATATGGCCGGTCTTTAGGTGACAAATAATTACCGCATATATGGCTGGTTTATGTTCAAATACTATTACCGCCTTTATGGCCGGTTGGACTTAATTTAAATCTGACTTAATAAGGAATACCGCATACATGGCTGGTCGGCTATCACCGTTAAATTCTATATTATCATAAGGAAGATTTCTAAATTATAAATAGTAAAAGTGGATCCCCTAACCCAAACATTTTATTTTTATTAGGGAAGTGATAAAACATAATATCCACACTTAATAATTGATTTTTCTTTTTATGGGTAATTCTTTAGGTTGTTTATTAAGTCTTAGTCTTAATGCATCCTGTCGCCTGATCACCAATATGATTGATGTGGTAAATCTAAAATGAACTAGACATAGGGATTTTAGGTTTCAGCCTTAGACTTAATAGCTCACGATCTTCCTTTAGGATAGATAACCCTTTAATAGATTTCCTTACAGGATAGGAATATACATGTCGGGCGTGGGTAACCATAATTGGAACTTGAACTTAATGAATCCAGGGTAATGTGGTTGAAATAGGAATATGGTTCAATTGGGTTATACTGGGTATTTGCGTCTGACCATCGGAAGAGGCTTTTGTATATTTTCGTGTTCCAGGTTAGCAAACTGAATTAGTACACATAAATAAGAAAATCAATTCATCTTTTTAACAGTATTGTGTGGAGTCACAACTCTAGATCTTTTGAGTATTTGTAATTTTCCTTAGTATTTTCTTTTTTTTTTAATTTTATTTTTATTCCACATTCAACCAACAAAAGCAATCAATTCCCTTCTCCTTATAATTAGATACCTATAAATAAATAGATTCAATAATTAATAACAACAGTAGGAATTAAGTCCTCGTGGGATCTATATTTTTATACTACTTGAACGATACGTGCGCTTGGGTTATACGCGTGTGATTACGCTGGTCAAGTTTTTGGCACCGTTGTCGGGGACTTATATTTCTTGAGTTATTACTTTTGAAGCTATCTAATTTACTTGTATCTAATTTTCTTTTTATCTGTAATTTTTATTTCTTTCTTTTATTTTCAGGTGGTTGAAAAATGAAACACTACTAGGAGATTGAGAGATTACGTGCTTTACAAGAAGATACACCCCACATCTGGGAGCAACAGTCCAATTTTCTGAGGCCTGTTGACAACTATCATTGGATGCTAGAACCAAGCAATACTATATTTGCTCATCGGAACGAGATGGGAATATGTGCGATATATGATGGTAACCACCCGAGCGAACAATGTATATACCGTTCAGAGTGCCAGAATTTTTGGAATCATTCATGGTATGAAGAGCCACCACATTTAACATAACCACATTTTCCATCTTATCCACCATCTATCTATGATTTTCATCAAGAACCAGAACCATCAGAGGAAGATCAGATACTTCACATGCTCAAAGATTGGTTCAAAGAACCGGCAGCTCAAATTGATGCACAAGTTCAGAGTCAAACAAAATCGATGTAGAGAATAACTGATCAAATAAGACAATTAACAGAAAACCAAAACTACATACCTCAAGAACCATTTTCAGATGACACTGATGAAGCCTTCGAGTATCAATCATTTCATAATGACACTTTAACAGAAGAAGAGGCTGAGCAGTATCAGGAATTAGAGGTATCAGTTCAGGAGCCCAAACCAGCAAAATCTCTATTTGACTTTTATTATTCGTATTCTGACGAGGATGAAGCTGATCTATTTGTACCAACTGCGCCAACAACGGAGGATCAAACTTTCAATCTTCAAAATGAAGATCTTGGAGCATGCTTTACCATGATGTTTGATTAAGATCTACCTGAACCATCCCTTCCAGCCATATCAGAGGATGAAGACCTAATGTCAGACATATCTTTTCATCCTCAAGCAGACACTTATAATGCATACATTTCACTGATGACAGACGAATAGCTGAACGTAGAAATCCTAAAATACATCTGTGAAGAAAAGGTGGAGCAAGAAGCAGAGCAAATGGAGGAGAAAATGTCGGACCTTATTGAAGATCCAGTGCATTCAAGAGAAACATCACTGTTTTGGGGAGTACAGATCAGAGATATCACCCAGAAGCTTGACAGAATGGAACTCCCATTCCAAGTCAATCACCATACGAGACCTCCTGATTTTCTTTCTTTCTTTTTAGGAACCACTAGAGCAACAAAGAATAAAAAGGTGGCACAAACATTGAATGAGATAAAACTATTTTTGCCACTTTACCGTTGGAAGAGACCCTTCAAAAGCAATGCTCATGGGATTGTCTTTAATCGGACATCCAAAACGATGCTGAAACCTCCTTGACAGATGGATTTCATTCACGTATGCTGAAGACGAAAAATTTAGCGCTAACGGGGAGGCAACCCATGCAATTTTTTTGTAATTTTCGTTTTCATATTTTGTGTGAAATTTTTAATTTTGTGTGTTAGTTTTTCAGGTAAAAGCACAAACAGAGTATTTTAAGACAGAAGGAATGGTGTTGGAAATCACAAATATGAGAGCTAATTCATTAGTGATGGCTGAGTAAGGAATGAATTCTTGAGACGCATTCTAATGGATTTATATACCAAATGAGTGGCGTATTGCATACACAATTCTGTTGCCTTAATAATTGCTTTGATTTGCTTTTCTATTTTCTTTTATTTCCTTTATTTTCACCGACAAGATCTAATTTTTTTGACATTTCACGATTTATTTTAACGTTCATCTAATAATTATCATTTGTCAGGTACTAGTGCAATTATTACTCACCCATTTTCAGGTTCTATAAATTCAGCTATATATTTCTCTCTTCAACATATCCAGACATACATCCAGACAAGAGAGAAAATGGAAGTAACTTCACAGCAGCGATTCAAGCGAATTTGTGTTTTCTGCGGATCCAATTCTGGTAATAAACCAGAGTTCATTGAGGCTGCGAAGGAATTGGGGCGAGTCATGACAGAACGTAATATGCACCTAGTATATGGCGATGGTAATTGTGGATTAATGGGAAGCATTTCAAAAGCCTTTCAGGAAGGTGGCGGTCATGTTTTGGGAATCATCCCAAACCCCTTGGCGGACGAGCACTTAATTGGACAAACAAACGGAGATGAGCGCATTGTATCGAGTATGTCTGAACAGCTCCGTGAAATGGTCAATACTGTTGACGCTTTCATTGCATTACCAGGCGGGCTCGGAAAATTTAAAGAAATATTCACTGTTGCATCATGGGCGCACTTGAATATTAATCGGAAGCCCATTGGTTTATTTTACATTGAGCATTTCTTCGATTTTCTGTTTGTATTTCTTGCAGAAGCCAAAAGACAGGAATTCGTCACCAAATCCGTACAATATATTTTCCTCACTACGATAAAGGCCGATGAATTAATTGATCAAATCATAGCCTTTGAACCAAAAATCGACCCCATTCTCTCCAAGTTGGACTGGTCAGACATCGATCGTGGTAAGAAGCGTAAATTGGACATAGATCTTAATCGATAGTTTTTCGTAGATTTCCATCTAACCAGGTACGGTTTCCTAAACTCTTCTTCTACTATTTAAGACATTGGGGACAATGTCTCTTTTAGGTTTGGGGGAGGGAATTAGTTAATTTGTATCTTGTTTTTTCTTTTTGTTTTATTTTTAGTCAAAATTTTTCGAAAAATACAAAAAAAAATTGATTTTTTTTTTCAAAAATTACAAAAATATTTTGCGTTTTTGTGTGTTTTTTTTTTTTTTTTATTTTGACTAAAAAGATGAAATTGGTAAGAGATAGCTGTGTAAGGAGTTACCACTCCCGATACGTATCTCAAGTCTATTTTCGAAATAAGTTAATTTTTGTTTATTTCCTTTTAAATTATTTAATTTGTGAATTCTCCATAAAACTGACTAAAATGAATCTTCATATGCTCAGTTGGCAAGTATTATTAATATGCATGGTAACATACAGACATGAGAAGTAATTGAAAAATTTGTAATATTTAGTGCTCTAGTTTAATTGGAGGAAGCATCTATAAATGGCAATGGAGTACAAAAAAATAGAAAAAAATAGAAAAAAATAGAAAATGAAAAACAAACATATGAGATCCGAGTTATTAAGTCCGTAGGGGTGTTTTAACACCTAGTTCCCTAAAGCCAACTGGTTTGGGAGTCACTGGCCCAAAGCTCGCTACATGGATCGAAGATGTTGCAAAAAAAATATATATATCTAAAGTCTGAGTAATTAAGTACGTAGGGGTGTCTTAACACCTGGTGCCCTAAAGCCAACTGGTTTGGGAGTCACCGACCCAAAGGTCGCTACATAGACGGAAGATATTGTATATAAATAAAAAATAAAATCAGAAAAAGAAAGAAAAATTAGAAAAATTATTCCATAACTACAAAATGTGTGAAATCTGATAGAACTTTAGGACAAAAATATTACTCTCTTATCAACTACACTTGTGGCTGTTGTGGGCAAAAATGAATTGATTAATATTGTGTTGGCTGTGTATATGAAGAAAAGTAATTATAATCGGAGAATTTATTTACTCGGTAATTTAGAAAGAAAGAAAACAACTAGTAACTTGAAGTAGAAGTTTCACTTGATTAGTCACCAACTTCTTTATTTTCTTTTCTCTTATCTTTTTGCTTTTGTATGCATTAGTTTTATTACTTTTTTACTTTTGTAAAATGTTTGTGGGTATTATTGTTGTAAACCCTCACGAGACTACAACTCGTCCACTAGGGACACCTAGGGTTTAAAGGCCTGTCGCATATGCTAAATACAATCGTGATCCCTACGAAAGTGGCTTAGTTTAATTTTAATTGTTTCCTGTATTTTATTTTGTTGTTTTGCTCGAGGACTACTAAAATGTTAGGTTGGGGGTGTGATGAGCGGAAAATATATCAATATTTACCGCCCTTTTGACCTAATATTTTGTTTAGTTTCTCGTGTTTGATGAACGTTTTGATATGTTTTACAGATAAATAAAGTATTGGGCTTTAATGGAATCAACTTGGGGCTAAAACAATAAAATTCGGAGCAAAAAAATGGCGAAAATGGAAATTTACTATATGCATCACGAAGTGCAGTCAAAATTTCCTATTTTGCGCAACTTTCGTATTTTGGCCATAACGTTTTCGTCCGACGTCCGATTGAGCTGATTCAAGTTGAAGATTAAAGAAGACTCAAAGATCTACAACTTTAAATGTCTAAATATTTTCAAATTCGGAAGTTTGAAAAGCCGAAATTGATTAACAATCTAGTATATTTTGCGAATTTATTGTAGTCATTTTCAAAATGTAAAATAAAATTAATAAAATAAAAAATAAAAATTGTCAAACTTCCACCAAACATGCTCGCATGTTTGGTGTCATGTTTGGTGCCATGTTTGATGCCATGTCTTGTGGTATGTTTGGTGGAGTGTTTGGTGGAGCAATTTGTGGAGCAATTGGTGGAGAAATTGGTCGAAGCCTTTAGGTTTTTCTATAAATACCAAACCATTTCATTTGTAATTCTCATGTTTTCCTTAGGTTTTTGTAAGAAATTTAAGGATTGCATCTGTAACATCCCTGATCTGGGTGATGCTACTGGCATGGGTAAGTGTACTAACCCCATAAGCCTCTGACCAATTGGTTGTATTCTAAACTATATGGGTGTTATGCCATACATGAAGACCATAATTAAAATTATAAAATACTTTTATTTCTCATAAATATACACTCAGAAACACTTTTACAATTAATTAATAGACATTTATAATAACCATCTCAACACTAATGCAAATATACGACTTTGGCCGGACTATCATACTTTTGGACTTTGAACTAATCTTCTATGCTGGTGGATTCCAATCCCAGTGACTGCATCAGTATCCATCCTCTCGAGCTTATCCTTATGAAATACCTGCAAAACAACTAAAATTTGGTGGGGGGTTAGATTGTTATTCGATCTAAGTGAGTGGACTAGATTTTGAAAATTGAAAAGAGATCTTGATTTCTAAAATCACAGTTTCTAATAAAAACACCTTTATATGAAAACTTGTTTTGGAAACTTTATCTTTCTCAAAACTGTCTTTAAAACTCTAGTCCCAAAACATCTTTATTAAAACTTTATTTCTGAAATCTAAATACTGAAAACCTGATAGTTTTATGCTAGGGATCTGAAAGATTTCAAAACGTTTATTAAAAACTTATTTCTGAAAATTGTTTACTGAAAATCTGAAAAACTATGTACTGAAAACTGAAAACCGCTCTACGTCCAGGACCATAACTCAACTGGACGTCTCTCTGCACCTAAGACCATAACTCAACTGGGCATCTCTGAAAATCAGGATTTCATGACCCTGTAGCCCCTAGTCATGCTCGAGGATCTGAGAGCGTCCCCTCAGTCCTCCACATGTGCACATGTGTCTAAATCCGTCAATTCCTCTATGTCTGAACTTACATACTGGGGTGAGGTTTTACCTCATGCCCCGAAAAATACGAATATAAAACATATACTGAAAACATAAATCTTAAACTGAAACATCTATTTTTCTATAAAACTTCTCAAATCAAATTAAATCATATATGGCATATAAACAAATTTAGTTAAAGCCCTAGGTCCTGAAAAATAAGTCTGCTCAAAGAAATTTCAATATAAAAATCAAGTAAAAGAGAAGGTGTCCACTCACAGAGCTTGGAAACTGGAAGGAACGATATCGCTCGCCGACAGATAACAGGTTTCCTGCGATGGTCTAAGAGGAATAACTTCGTCAAATACAAGAGTTACGAGATGAGTTCGAAAACTAGTTTGAACTTACTAGTCTAAGTGCGTAAAGTTGTAATTTATTATATTATGTTGCATAGTAAGAAAAGCGAGCCACATAACTGGTTTGAGGTCCTAAAGTTTCTCTTAACCAGGTGGAGTTGGTACTGTAACTGGCTAAAATCAATTCAAAAACTAAAATGAAGTGCCCTATTTTTCTGCTTGGCGTCGCGACGCGCGGCAGTTTCCCAGATTTTTCTGGGTTCTGCCAACATGCGAATTCCACCCAAATTTCATCCTTAACTCCACATATCATACCTAATGCACAATCCATCCATAATATCAATTTCTCATACCATAAACTGTAATATTATCATTATTAATTATTCATTAATCCACCAAATCAACATTACTAAACAATTATCTCCAATTTCCCAACTCAACATTCAACTTCACAAACTATATTAATATCTCCAACTACAACTAATATATCCTACATCATCTAACACTCATCATTTCATCAACTAAACCACCCATTCTTTATTAAGTAAATTTTAACTTATTATCCAAATTTTACCCAATTACTTCAAAACTTATCAATTTTGAAATTCTCTAACTTCCTTTGTTTTATTTGTCAACAAAGCATGCTAATCATTATCTAAGTCAAGTCATTATCACAAAATGAGTGTTAATTTATTGAAACCTAAAAATTTCAAAAATGGATTTTACCTTTCTTCTTGGATTTCTTCATTTCTCAAGTCTCTCATAAACTCCATGGATGCTAAGCTTCCTTTGCTTCTCTTTCCTTTCTATTCTTTCTTCCTTTTCTCCTTCTTTCTTCTCTTCTTCTTCTTCTTTTTCTTCCTTTCCCTCCATATTTCTCTACGGTTCTCTCCTCTCTCTTTCTTTCTATTTTTATTATTTCGTTTTTCTCTTAATTCCTTGTGTTCATGAATAGTAGCTCCCCCCCCCCCCCCTTTATATTGGGACCTAAATGATACTAGAGAGGTGTAGAAATGTCTAGAAAAGGAAGAAGTTTGGTGTCTTATCATTTAAACCCGTAATTACTATTCACTCAGATTTTGTTTTGTGATTTTGACCCGATTCTGGTTCGAATTTGGGAAAATGATTAACGTGAAAGTTGTAAGTATTGGCCTAAGCTTTTCGAAGATATAAAATTCATAAAATTCTGAGTTCGTATGAAAAAGTTATGCCCTAAATACCATTTATAGTTCAAAATGGCATACCGTACTGTTGTTTCTCGGGACTTCGAAAAATTTACCGATCGTCTTCAAATTCATTTTATAAGTATACTTGAGTCCCATCATGATTTATTTTATGTTCCTTTACCTCTTATGATATTATGGTCGTAGATAGCAGCAGAAATTACCGGTCATTACAGCATCTTGTGTGTTTATTTTTAGTAATTTAATTTATGTATTTTAATTTTTAGTAGCAGTAGTTCTCTTTTTCTACTCCTTTCTTTTTATGTTCAGTAGTTAAATTTTCGCTGGGGGAAGGGTGAAGCTTTTAATATTTTAATTTAGATTATCTCCTTTAATTATAATATAAAATTTATTATTCACTAAAAGGAATTACCGCCTTAATGGCTGGTTCTATTTATTTGGCATAATTAGATACCGCCTATATGGCTGGTCTTTAGGTGACAGATAATTACCGCCTATATGGCTGGTTTATGTTCAAATACTATTACCACCTTTATGGCCGATTGGACTTAATTTAAATCTGACTTAATAAGGAATACCGTCTACATGGCTGGTTGGCTATCACCATTAAATTCTATATTATAATAAGGGAGATTTCTAAATTATAAATAGTAAAAGTGGATCCCCTAACCCCAGTATTTTATTTTTATTCTAGGGAACTGATAAAACACAATATCCACACTTAATAATTGATTTTTCTTTTTATGGGTAATTCTTTAGGTTGTTTATTAAGTCTTAGTCTTAATGTTTCCTGTCGCCTGATCACCAATAGAATTGATGTGGTAAATCTAAAATGAACTAGACATAGGGATTTTAGGTTTCAGCCTTAGACTTAATAGCTCACGATCTTCCTTGAGGATATATAACCCTTTAATAGATTTCCTTACAGGATAGGAATATACCTGTCGGGCGTGGGTAGCCATATATGGAACTTAAACTTAATGAATACATGGTAATGTGGTTGAAATAGGAATATGGTTCAATTGGGTTATACTGGGTATTTGCATCTGACTAGTGGAAGAAGCTTTTGCATATTTTCGTGTTCCAGGTTAGCAAACTGAATTAGTACACATAAATAAGAGAATCAATTCATCTTTTTAACAGTATTGTGTGGAGTCACGACCCTAGATCTTTTGAGTCTTTTGTAATTTTCCTTAGTATTTTCTTTTGTTTATTTTATTTTTATTCCACATTCAACCAACCAAAGCAATCAATTCCCTTCTCCATATAATTAGATACTTGTAAATAAATAGATTCAATAATTAATAACAACAGTAGGAATTAAGTCCTCGTGGGATCGATATTTTTATAATACTTGAACGATACGTGCGCTTGAGTTATACGCGAGTGATTACGCCGGTCAATATATTATAAAAAGTGAGATTTCTATATTTGAAATATTAAAAATGGATCCCCTAAGGTGTCCCAACCTATTGCCGATGCACACCTTTTAAGTCTAAATAAATTCATGAGTTATTCAGTTTCTATTTCTATTATTTATTGATAATATAAAAAATCTTTAAATAGACAATATTCGATGTATGTATAATGTATGTACTCAAAATGAAATAAATGAGCTCTTAGCTGGCCTAGCGTATAATCATAATTTTTTTTATATATATATCAAAAAATGAAAACCTATAAATGAACATCATTGAAGACTCTCTTGGTCTTTCTCTAGACCAGTCGTGGTCGCCGAGCATCATAGGTATAGTGGTAAACTCCGCTTCTCTCCTAGAAGGATATTGAAGACTCTTTTGGTCCTTCTCTAGACCAGTCGGCTGGAGAACATCATGGACCTTCATCTGATCCTGTTGACAAGAAAATTCCCCATGGCCCATGTCGAATCAAGATCAAGACCTAAATCGTCATCTGGTTCAGACAACATTGAAGACTCTCATGGTCCTTCTCTAGACTAGTCGGCTAGAGAACATCCTGGATCATCAACTGGTCCAGTTGACAGGAACGTTCCCTATGGCTCATATCGAGTGAAAATCAAAACCTGGACCTTCACTTGGTCTAGAGACATTGAAGACTCCCCTAGTCATTTTTGGACCAGTCGGCTAGAGAACATCCTGGATCATAATCTGGTCTAGTTGATGGGAACATTCCCTCTGGCACATGTCTAGTAAAGATTAAGTCATGGACCTTTATTTGGTCCAGAGGACATTGAAGACTCCCCTAGTCCTTCTCTGGACCATTCAGCTAGAGAACATCCTGGACTTTCATCTGGTCCAGTCGATAAGGTCATTCTTGTAGCTCATGGTCGTCTCTCTTATCATCATCAAGATTGGTCGATTAAGGATCATCTCAGATCATTATTTGTAAAACCTTTGACAGGTCCAAAAGACTCCATCATACATGTACGCTTACATGTTTTAATTTATCCCAGACAGCATGCTCGTCGAATACTGTCCAAGCCAAAACTTATTGACTTAGTGAGTAAGGGACAAATTATACGGGCTAAATTTGGACCGAGGACATAATCATCTTCTCACCTCACACTCAATATCAAATAAAGCCCATACTCCGTCAAACAATATCCCACCCAACATTAGCCCAAAAACCCAAACCCTTGTTACTTCAACCCAAACAACCTAATCATATCTATTTAATACCTCACCTATCGTACCCATTTTTTCTAAAAAATATTAATTTCCACATGCTAAAGGTTCTTCATCATTGAAAGCATAACATCATGAATATATTATGGGCCATACCCTATAAATATAGCTTATATGCCAACTAACAAAGTAATTTCTCTAAACCTATAAATGGAGGTAGAATTCGGAGACTCATTTCATTCAAGCTTAAGGATTCTAACATAAGCTCCCAAAACCTATCTCTTTTTAAACACTCGCCTATCGCCCTCAAGGCATTCAACAGAGTTCAATGTGACGTCAAATATTGTTCTTCATCATATTGAGCTTATCTTCACTACTGACTTGAGTGCCAGATTACCTACGACATCCACTATATTGGTGGGTAGAAACTCATTTTTCACTATACCTTTATTTTGTTGGGTTGCTAGTGCCCGTCATACAAATTCTCGATAAATGACCTAAGATAAAATTTAAAATCTACACCTGGTCATCCTGACGTGCCTCCAATAATCATTTTCAACATGTGAGACGTATCTTGTAACATAAAATCATGTACGAGTTTGACTGTATACATGAAATATTTTTTGAAAATCCAGAGAATTTAACGACTAAAATTTTACAACATATCTAAGGCCAAATTTGAATGTCTCATACAAGTTTTAGTGTGTATCAAGAGAGCCTTATCAAGATCCAAGCCATTCAAGATGTATTGAACAAAGATTAGTTCTATCTTGAGGTAAGCCATGTTTATTTTTATTAACTTATTTTCAGTCATGGTGATACTAGATTTTGTTGCTATATAAACATAATGATGATTGTGTGTGGTGGTATTTATGAGGATAACTATAGAGTGAATGTTAGGAGGTAGTGATATGGTGGGAAATTGGTGTACTTGAATCATGAAAAATGATGGATTATCTTAGGTGTTAGGTTCAGCAATGTAAGGGTAATGGGCACTATTTTTGGCTTATTTTGATGATTATTTGAGATGTGGAAGAGCAAGTAAGGTGTTGGTAAACATAGTTAATCTTGAGCTAAAGTGTAGGAAATGTATATTCATAATGCGCACAAAGTGCTCGATAGAATAATAACCTTAACAAAATTAAGAACTTAACAAGTTATGTTTCAGGACCCCATAACAAGCGCTTTGGTAGAGACATAATGAAACATATACAAGTGTCACTACCCTCTGTTGACATGATCTTGTTCGGACATTGCCTGATCTTTAAGCACGACTCGGGTAATGGTCGCTTAGTGATTTTGATGAGATTATTTCGAAAAAGCATGATATGAGATTTTATTAATGGTTTTAAGATTTTGATGAGTTTGTACATATGGATTTTTATTTGATTATGTCAATTTTTGATATCCACTCACCAGGTCGTTCAACAATCTAACCCCCTTCAACTACACAATTTATTTTGCAAGTAGTTTTATCTGGTGAGCCATAGCCAAACAGGAGCCTGAGATCGAGGAAATGAGTTTACTACATTTACTAGAGTATGGGTCTGTCATGCTAAGTTTATCTTTCATATTCAGATAGAATGCATGTATGTCGGTGTGAGTCAAGTCTAAATGTATATGATGTTACTTATATGAAATATAAGTATTTATTTAAGGTCCGTAAGTTGTTCGTACATCGCTAATTGGTCTATGAAATAATTTAATAAATGTCTGTTCTAGTAACTGTTTGCTCAATTTTTATGCCTGAAGAAAGAAGAGCGTGTAAAGTTCAAACCTCCTGAGACAAAGTCCCAGCAATGGGTGTTTGATTAAGTGAATAAGCCTCCAAGGGGCACAAGCACACAGGTTACAATTCTAAGATTACAAGCTAAGAGATAAAAAATAAAAATATGCTCATTTGAGTCTTTATTTGATCGGGGGCTACTTCTATTGGTGTAGGCGAGCTTTATAGTGTTTCTTGTCAACCGTTTTAGGCAGTTCTAGTGTCTCCCTGTAATTACTGGGTCGTGCTTGTAACTACTGAGCTGCGTGTCTCAACTGCCTGATTGTGGAGGGAAAATCGTCCAACTACTGCGATCGTGGAGGTAACTGCATCACACGTCTTTGTCCTGACTGCTGGCCTAGTCTCCCTAAGTCCTTTGTCGCCCTTCGCTCCATCGTCTATCTTCTCTTCGTGCTTCCTTTCGTCCTAGGATGATTTTTTCCTATGGTGGGGATTTTTATTTATCAACAACTGTCCCCCAAATTTACCTTGATCGAACTGGAAGTGAAGATCGAGGTGAATTTCCAATATTTTGTTTTGGTTCGCCTATTCCTTATTTCATGGAAGACGACAACACCAATTGAGGGCGTTCTTTTCCGTCTTCAATTAGCCTACTATCCGGCCAAGTCCCTCATTTCTAGGAGGAGAACCTTTCAATTCTCTGTCCCGGTTATTTCTTTCCACGTTTCAGGGAAGACCACTACGCCATACGAAGGCTGGTCTGACGGGCATTCTTTTTCGCCCTTAACTAGCATGTTACCCGGCCAAATGACCAACACATCACCTGGCTAATCCCTTAGTCCAGAGACCCTGCGATCCCAGGTAAGTAGCATGCTCCGTGTAGAGAAGCTCATGCTAGCCGTTGTTAACGAGCGTTACTCAATCACAACCTGGGGGCGCAGTACCTTCCACAAAGAGGTCCCCGGACAATTGGCGCTAACGGACGCAGTCCATCCACAAACTTACATTCCATTTCACATCTTACGCCGTGTGGATGGCCGTTAGCGAGCCTCCTTACATTCCATTTCACACTTTACTCCGGAGAAGCCTCCACTTCTGATGGCCTATGTCTCATATTCTGTTTCACTTCCCTTGATTTTCTTTTCCTCATCTCTGGGACTTTGTTTGGCTACGGTGAACTTAGTTGTAATGGCGTGAGGTAAATTGGTCTTTAAATAGATGGTTGAGAGGCTTCCAATTTTCCCTTTCATCTCCCCCTTTCACATATTTTCAAGCCATGGTACTGTTGGCATGTGAAGAGTCTGTCCACGTGTTGCCCGATCGATTGAGAGTTCTCTGCCCAAAGTCTGGTCCTCTACTAAAGTGATTCTGTGTTCTGATGGCTTGTTATATCAATTTTATCGCTACCGTCAGTGTCAATAATGGAGGAAGCCTGGCGATACCTCTATAAAGTGTAGTGCCGACAGTTGTCTTTGGCTGATCCTGAAGGCCGATGCTAAGGCTCTGAGTTTGGCCGATCAGCTGGAGATCGAACTCTTCATCTTATAATTTGTCGCGTCATTTTTTAGAGTCCTATGCTAACCCATCATATCTGCAATAAATGCGCGACCCTCTACTTTACGTTTCATCATGAAGCCTATTTAAGAGCCGTTTTCACATCGCTTCAGTGTTCCCTTTCATTGCACGTCACTCGTGCAGTGAACTGGATTTGAACACCTGTCTAGGGCCAACTTTCATCCTTTTCTAAATTCCTGCTGTTTCTGCTTCCAACTATTCATGCTACGACACATGTCCCAGGTAAAACTCTTCGTTTGTTTATAAGGCCTCATCCCTCTTTGTTTCAGACTTCACTTTTGCCCTTTTTCTACAAATTTGCCTTTAACTGCAACCTTTATTTTTTGTTATCCATGGCTTCCTCTTCCTCAATTCCCAAATCTGATGCTTCAACCCCCGTTGATTATCAGTTGGCTTTGGATTTTGAATTTGTGGCACCTTCAGCCTTCATACTTTGAATGAAGATCTTGCCCAACGTGCCCTTGGTCCAATCTTTACCGAAGATAATGCCATTACGACGGCCTCGTTAGCTCAGCAATTCCAACTTCTTCCGGCCTCCTATTTTCTGAACCGCTCAACATCTCCTCTCTTTTTCAGTCTAACCCAATCCAGACCTGGCCTAAACACGATACAGCCTTTGAAGCCTGGCATCAACTTATGCTATTGCATGTGGATACTCGGGCCTTCTTGGACGAACACCGTCTTCTTCCTCTTATCGAACTTACGTTGTCTCTTCCGGCCCTCGACCGTAGTTTGTTCCCCATTTTGTTACTCTTCTGGTCGTCCGAATACAATGTATTCGTTTTTTCTGTTAGGCCCTTTACCATCACCCTTCGTGATATTGGTGCCCTAACAGGGTTAGCCCCTCTTGGAGCGACCATATCGGCCTCCACACAGTTTTGTTTTTCTCCTCCTTCAATGGATTCCTCCTCCTTCTCGCCGTACTCTTCTTTTCTTCATACGTACTTGAAGATAGCCGGTACGGTCTCTTTATTAGAATGAACGACTTTCCTTCATTATTGGCTGTGCAAATACATCATTCGTGCACCCAGCCAAAAGCCTATGGCGAGTTATCTCCCTATCTCCTCTGACATCGCCAATGGCCGTCGTTTAGACTTAGCCTCATTCTTTCTTGCCGCCACATAGTGGGGGACTGGCCGTCCTCCAAAAACAGCTTCGTTCAGGGTCTTCATCCATTGCTTCTAATCCTTTAAGGATCATCCAGCTCTGGCTGAGGGCTTATTTCCCTGTTTTTGGCACCATTGACTCGACTCGTCCTTATTCATATGCCGGTCTTCTTTCACTCAGCTTCGGCAATCTTCCTATTCTCCTCGGGCCATTTTTGATTATTTTTATTCTCTCCCTCGGGTTTCTTCTTTTTTCTCTTTTCAGTGTCGGACAATACGTTCTTCGTTCATGATCTTCCCCTCTCAGAAGAGGATAATCAGGCCTTCACATATGGCGTAAATTTTTATGTAGCCACGACCTGATTCATGACATCTTGATTGGGGCCAATGGCAAGGCCGGGGTAGAGATATATTCGCCCAACTTCATCGCTCGTCAATTCGGCCTCGTCCAAGGATGACCTATTGCCTTTTTTCATTCATATTCTGCGTCATCAGATCATTTTAGGGTCTTTTCGGTTTCTAAAGTTGAGGACTCCATGGCGGAGACTCGCTCTCTTTTGGCTTCTTTTGTCATAGCTCTCTTTGCTCTCTGTACATCCGTCCATCCTTATTTTGACCATTTCTGGCTACCGGCCCGTGAACGGTTTTTCTCTTTGCCTCCAGCAATAGTGTTTTCTTCCATTCCCTTATCCCCCAAGTCCTCTGAGCCATCGGGGTCAAAGTAGGCAGTTGAGGCTTCCAAATCTATGAAGATAAAACTTGCCAAAAGAAAGCAGCCTTCCCCCAACCGAAGCTCTGATTCGGACGTTCCGCTCATCCGTCGTCCTAAAGTATGAGCCTGAGACTTGTTTTCTTTTATTTTTATAGTGATCTAAGGCATATTGATGTCATCGTTGTGCGTTTTGGTGCAGGCTCTTAAGATTGATCCGCCCTTTGGGGTACGTGAGATGGTGCAACTTCCAGAGGCCGAAGCTCATATGGACGAAGGCAAGGGAACGAGTCCTGCATGGGCGCCGATAGTTCAATTTCCCTCTGATGAGGAGTACGCAGGTGAAGGTCCCATTATGGAGCAAGCCGACCCCCAAGGTAGGAAGCCATATGCTGAGTCTGGCCATCCTCGTCCAAGAGTTGAGGAGATTCCTAGTGACCACCCTTTCTTTGAGTGCTTCTCTTCAGACGGCTCTGTACTAATTGTGCAGGATTGGGATGATGAGGCTGAAGTGTCGGAGCCTATTTGGCCGACTGAGGCTCTGTGGTGTCACCTTAAGCAGCTTTTCCCTCTAGTACGCAGGATGTCTGCCCCAGGACTTAGAGGGAGTTATAGGGACGTGGACGACCTTTATAGTTTGGCCGAATTAGAGTCATTAGAGGAGGCTCAGTCTCTGTATAAAGACGATGTACTTCGTCGCATTTATGAATAAGATGAGATCATTCATATTTCTGATTCATCCGACTCCGATTCTTTTGCAGATGTTTGGCCGACTGCTGCGCCACAATATTCAATACCAGAAGCAGTATACCCAAGTACTTCTGCGCATCTGGCGTCATCCTCAGCACAACCATCATCTTCGGCTCCTCTGCCTCCTTATTCTCAATGGGACAATCTTGAGCCTGGGTAGCAGTCATCTTTGGCTCTCGTAGTTGCTCTTGAACAACCATTCCCCACGGGCTAAGTCTCCTACTTTTCCATCAATTTCTCCTCCTCGGCCGTCCTCTTCTCAAACTGCTGTCCCCTAGCATCCATTAGAACAAGAACTGGTGCAGCCAGCAGCTCGAGTGCTTGAGGCACAGACGGATCGGCCATCTAGCTCTGGGGCGGACCAGTCTTCTAGCTCTGGTTCTGAGATGGTGAGTTCCTTTCCTTTTCTTTTGGCTCGTGGTTTTTTGGCCTATTTTGCTAACTCCCTCCTTATGTGTAGGCGTCTGACCCATTGCTGCAATCGGTCTAGAGCCTTTTGGACCGTTTGGGACAAAGTCCTCTTCTGCTTTTCGGCCACTCACGCCCTCAGTCAGCACGAGCACAGATTTGTGGGGCTTCGTGAAGTCCTCGGTCAATATGCTTCTTTTGCTGAACTGGAGGTTAACCAAGCTGTTCAGCCTAAGAACGTCCTTCAATTGGAACGGTGTTCCTCTGAATCAAGCCAATTATTGGCCCTCACTGCAATGCCAATACCTTCTCTCTCGGTACCGTATTATTCATAGCCAGAAGATTGGGCCTCGTTCATCCATGATGAGAAAGGAAAGACTCCGTTAATCTCTTGAGACACTACACCAGGCCTAAAGGGAGACAAAAAAAGATATGGTGACCAAAGAATCGGTCTTCATGGACCTGGAATGACAGTTGAAAGAACTTCAATGTCGTCTTGAGTTAGCCAGATGAGGAAAGAGGCTAAAAGGAAGACCTTGTTTGTTTAAGTGAAGGAGGTGGAACAGTTAACGGCAGAGTATGAGGGGTTTGGCCGCATTGACTTTGAAAAAAGTCTGGTTGACTTGGATGTAGTGGGTGCGGGAATACATGACGAATGATACCTGAGGAGGGAGACGCTCTCAGCTATTAAAGAATTGCCTGGGGATTTTAGGCGATCTTCGGGCCAAAGATGATGTTTTATAAGACATTGTATCGTCCATTTTGTAATCTTAGGACGTTTTCGTCCCTTATCAATGAAAACTATCATTGTTACTTTTGAACGTTTCCGTGCTCCCATAATGAGGCTCCATTTAGCAATACGTTTTTTACCATGAACATGCCTTCCCAATTTGGTGACCATTTTCCATATATCGGGTCCTTAAAACCAAGCGGCAGTATGGTCTTCCACACTAAGTCGCCCTCTTTGAACGATTTGGTCATCACTCTGAGGTTGTATCCCTTGGCCATCTTTTCTTCTGTGCTTCCAGACGATTAGGCGCATCATACCTGATATCGTCCAATTCCAATAAATTCTGGACCATCGCTTCATCATAGTCTTCTTTCGTTAGCTTCTCTTGCAACTCACCCTGGTGGATTCAACATTCATTTCCACTGGAAGCACGTCTTCTTGACCATATACTAATTGGAACGACATCACCGAAGTACTTGTTCATGGCGACATTCTATAGGCATATAGAGCTTGACTCAGATATTCATCCCACCGTCTAGCGTTGTCTGTCACCATCTTACAAATCAACCCTTTAAGGGTTTTGTTGGACGACTCTGCTTGAACATTTGACTGAGGGTAGTAGGGGGCAGTATTCACTAACCAGACTCCATATTCGACCAGGAAGTCTTTCACCTTTTCACCGTTTAATGAGGTTCCATAGTCTACCATTATTTTCTGTGGTATACCAAATCGGTGAATTATATGTTCCTTTATGAACTTGATGATTTGCTTTTGGGAGATTTCTATAACTGGGATAGCTTCCACCCACTTAGTAAAGAAGTCAATGGCAACGATGATGAAAGTGTGCCTTTTGCTTGATGCAGGATAAATTTTCCCAATCAAATCTATCGCCCATCTCATAAACGGCCACGGTTTAATGACTGTGATCATCTCGGTTGTTGGAGCCCTTTGAATAGGCCCGTGTTCTGGCAAGCTATACATCCTTTGGCATACGAGATGTATGATTCCCCCATCTTCGGCCAATAATAGCCATTTCTTATGATCAACCATCTCATCTTTATCCCAGCCTGGTGAACCCCACAAATGTCTTCATGTACTTCAGCCATGATAGTCTTGGATTCGGATGGCCCTACGCACTTTAATAGCAACCCATTTGTCGTTTCTTATAGAACACGTCTCCTGACACTATATAGTTCAAGGCTTTAAGTTTTAATCTTCGGTCTTTCCCTGCCTCGGGCTATTTTAAGAACGTCTTGATTTCGTTCCTCCAATCACCCTTCATTTCGGCTTCGATGACCATAATGTCCATTTTCTCAGCTCGCCTTATGAGAGCTGGTTTAACCTCTTCGCTCCTATATACCCCACTTATGTTTGTCTGTTTATATCCAGATGCTGCTTGGGCTAAGCTATTGGCCAATTCGTTCTTCGCTCTTGGAACGTATTCCAAGTCAGCGTGGTCAAATTGTTCTACCAATTCTTTGACTACATCTAATAATCGCCCTTGATGGACACATGGGTTACTCCCATGTCGAGGAGCGTCTCTAACCCAAATATCAAGGCTTCGTATTCGACCTGGTTATTAGTGCAGTATCCGCTTAGCGTAACTAAGAATCAGAAAGATTCTCCCAACAGGTTGACCAAGACTATCCCTATTTCTGCTATTTTCATCGTGCTAGATCTGTCGAAATACATCGTCCATGGCTTTAGACTGCATTCATCCAGATCCATTTCCCTTTTCCCTGATTGTGCTCAAACATGGATGGTCTGTCAACAAATCGGCCAAGGCTAGATTTTTAACGGCTTTTTGGGGTTCATGCCGTATGTCGAATTCTGATAGTGATAGCGACCAAAAACCAACTCTTTGATGCAAGATATGACGAGAAAACATGTACTTTATTGTATTAATCCTTGTAATCAGATATACAATATTCGGCCTAAGATAGACTCGTAGTTGTACATGTGAAGTACAACGCCAAACATAGTTTCTCTATGGGAGAATAATTACATTCATAATTCAGTAATTGTCTGCTGATGTAGTAAATGGCTCTCTCAATGTTCGTGTCGTCATCTTGCGCGATCATCCCAGCTATGGACAGCTCTTCAGCCGCTATGTACAGCTTTATTGGCTTTCCTGGAACTGGAGGCACCATCACCGACGGTTGTGACAAGTACTTCTTCAAGCTATCAAATGCTTGTTGATGCTCCTCGGTCCAGACAAATTTGTCCTCGCCTTTTAAATTCAGTAAGGAGGAGAATACTTTTGTCTTCCCTGCACAATTAGAAATAAATCGCCTTAAGAAGTTAATTTTCCCTAGAAACCTCCGTAACTCTTTTTTATTTCGGGGTGGCATAGCTTCAGTGATCGCTCCAGACTTGCTAGTGTCAATCTCGATTCCCCGTTGGTGCACTAGAAACCCTAGGAAATTGCCTGCGCACACACCAAAAGCACACTTGGCAGGGTTCACCTTTAGTTTGAATTTTCTCATTCACTCAAAGGCCGACGCTAAATGGCTAAAATGTTCATTCGTGGTCACGGATTTAGCCACTATATCATCCACATAGACTTCTATAAATTCACCAATCATGTCATGAAAGATCAAATTCATGGCCCGTTGATATGTGGCACCAGCGTTTTTTAGGCCGAAAGGCATTACTACACACTCATAACATCCCAAAGAGCCTGGGCATTTAAAGGCTGTTTTATGTACATCGTCTTCGACGATGTAAATCTGATTGTAGCCCGCATACCCATCCATAAATGAGTACACTTGATACCTTGTCGTGGAATCCACTAGGGAATCGACCGTCGGCATTGGATATTGGTCTTTTGGTGTTGCTAGATTCAAGTTCCTGAAGTCTATATAGATCCTTACCTTTCCATTCTTTTTCCTAACTTGGACGATATTTGACAATTATTCCACATATCTGGTCATCCTAATGAATTTTGCCTCTAACAATCATTCAACCTCTTTCTTAATATCAGGCATGACATTAGGCGTAAATCTCCGGGGAGGCTGCCTATGAGGCCTATGGCTTGGCGTGATTGGCAGTCTATGCTCTACCAACTTCCTATCTAGACCAAGCAACTCATTGTAGTCCCACGCAAAACAATCTCTGTACTATTGCAACAAAAAAGTTATCCTTTCGCGTACTTGGGGCTCCAATTCCTTGCTGACATAAGTTATGCGCCTATCGTGCTCACTCCCCAGATTTACCTCGTCCAAAGCACCTTGCCCTCTTGAGAAGTTTGTCTTGCGTCGTCCATTCAGAGCTTATTCCTCTTCCATTAGTTCTCCTTCCATCAAGCAGTCCACTCCACATAGTTCATTTATCTTGTCCTCCGTCTGATATGCCAGTAATTTGTCTTTTAAGGCCGAAATAGCGGCCAGTGCTCTGTCCTCATTTCTTCGCTCCAGCATATAGGCCATTAAATTGGCCTTAGAGACCGCAAGGGTGGCTTGCTCCTTATTATGGTTGTACTTTATTTTACACCGATGTGTGTTGGTTCTCCAAAGACCACTGTGGTTGGTCTTGTCTGTGAGAACAAATCATTCAACAGCCCTGTGGGATATGGCTCGTCATTCTGAGCTACAATGATCGGGCTCTCTCCTTCATTTAGGACTCTGATCGGCCCATAATTTCCTTTGTATATGAAGTATTCGACCGAATTTGTGTCCACAGCGAAAGGTTTGTTGTCGGCGTGCACTATCTCCACTTCATTCCTTTGGTTCCAGAAACCCAGGCACTGATGGAGGGATGATGGGATGCATCGGCTGCCGTGTATCCAGTCTCGTCCCAGGAGCATATTATATGTGGTCGGCCCATCTATGACGAAAAATACCATTGTCTTCGTGGTAATTCCCACTTGCAGGTCCAATGGGATAACCCCCTTTTGCCGTCGTCGCTCCTCCGTTAAAGCTGGTGAGCACTACTTCTATGGGGAGAAGATCTTCTTCGGATTTTGGCAAACGCCCCAACATCCTAATTGGTATTGCATTGATGGCTGCCCCGTTATTAATTAGCACTTTGGTGACGGGGATCCCATTAGCCTTTGCTTTTACGTACAGTGGCCGTAGATGCTTTGTCATTTGAGCTGGTGGCTTTGGGAAGACTACTTTCCCTGACAGACCTATCTCCATTACTTGATCGCCCGCATTGTTAATTTGAGGCGATTCTTCTTCCATATCCCATCCAGAAGGTGGCAGTACGGCAGGTGCCTGCTGAGAGACATGATTGATGGTTAGTCTTCATTTTTCAGCTTTGGTGATGGCCCGCTTGATCTTAGGTGTCCCGTACAGAACGAAGAATGGATATCGTCCCAAATCCTCTCCCAGTGTTCTGACTGCTAGATTTTCGGATTCATACAGTTCTTTAAGAAGCCGATTCTGTGAAATTTTCCTTCTAGCTTCGATTCTGATGTCAATCTCTTCTTCTATATCTGTCATCTCCTCATCCTCAACTTCCCGATCTAGAGTACCCATGTCTTTTATTGAGAGTGCTGCAAATTTGGCCTCGTCTCCTTCATAGACGTCCTCGCTTGGTCCACCTTCCCTGTTGTCATCTCTCCCGAATTTCCCAGACAATAGGTAATGATTTGGCATGACTGGTGGCATACTGTCGAACTTAATGACAATGGGAGGCTCTTCATCATCAGCTTCGTCCTGCTTTCGCCTGATAGACCTGGTGCATTCATCACAACTCATCAATGTCCATTCTTTCTCGTCATCTCTTTTCTTGCTTGTTTTTTATTTCTCCATGGCATGAGGGCTATGATTTGTGGTAGCCCTTACTTCGCTCTGTCGGTGCATCAGACGACCGTAGTTTCTTTGGTGCCTCCTCAACTGTGTCCGTGTCATTTCGTCCACATGGGGATAATTTCTGTTTGCCCGTTGTCCCGGGTGTGGCTTTCGGTATGAATGCCAAAAATTGGGCCGATGAATCTTCGGCCTAAATGTCATCACATTTTGGACGAAGTTCGAGTTCTCTCCATAGAACCTTGGAGCGAAGGTTCGTGGCTGCCATGACGACTCTCTCTTCACAGGCCTTTCGCAGGTATCTTCCAGCTCTTTCATCTATTCCATGTTATTCTTGCACCGAACACAAATGTTCTGCTAATCTCCTCGTTCCGAATGTGCCTTGATCCTTTCCAGAGCGCTTGGGCGACGACGGTGTTGTCCTTCATCCACCACCACTTTAATTTTTGGCCGGCTTATCTTAGTAAGATCTGGGTTGATCATTTTCAACACTACCGATTTTGGGAAAGAGTTGTTGTCTACTACCATCTTCTTCTCAAACATAAATTGTCCGGACTCTATGGCATCCTGCAAGATATTACGAAAAACAAGGCAATTTTAGTTGTATGAGACCAGACATTGTGCCGTTTATAATATTTCTTACTGCTATTTGCTCGATTGTTGGCAACGTGTGTCGGTCGTTCAAGCTAATTTGCTTGTCTTTATATAGTTGATCGAATATGGCATCGACTTTAGAAATATCGAAGGAGAACTTCCTGCTTTTTTTATCATTCTGTTCGCTGGCTTGGGGCTCCGCCACGTCTTACAAACGTAAGGCTTCCCTTTAACCAATTCGGCCAAACATAAATCGGCTGAGTCGGCGTCCACTTCGCCCATTTCATATTCGATGTTTCTATAATATGTCCCTTTGTTCGAATTTTTCATTTGCTCCTCTTCACGTACGTAACAATCGCTCATAACGCACCACGCTAGTGGTGAGTTGGGGAAGGTCCCAAAACTCGCGATCCTGAGATTTCTTTTTTAGATCGAGATTTAAGCAACCTTGAGCGATCCTCAAAAATTCCTTTTCGAGCAAAGGCACGTAACATCGGCCTCGGGCTACCTTAAACCATTGTAAAAAGGTCTCGGCCCATTCTCCTGGAAATTACCTTAAGTTTTCCAAATCGGTTAAGGCCACTTCAGATTCGGCCTTGTAAAACTGCGCATGGAACAATTGCTCCATTTGCTACCAACTTTCCACCGAATTAGCCAGCAAACTAACATACCAGGAAAAAGCTACTCCTGATAATGAGCCATGAAATAACCTAAGTCTATGGAAATCATTGACTTCCCCACACTGAAGGGTAAATCGTCCCATGTGTTCCATAGTAGAAACTTCTCCAGACCCCGTGAAGAGGGAGAAATCTGGTATCTTATAGTTTTTAGGCTAGGGGTAAGCCATATCGACCCAATCCGGATATGGCTTCTGATACCTTGGCCTAATTGGCCATATGCTTAGACCGAATTGGTTTTGAACGATTTCGGTCATCTGTTCTCGTAGGATATCGTTGCCATTGAATGGCACGGCTATGGGCGGTGGTTGCGGCCCACTTGAAAGCGGGACGTAATCATGATTCTGTCCCTGAGGAGCCTGGATGCCTTGAGGCAATATCACTTTGTGTTGTGCCATATTTGGCCCTTGGTGTATATTCGGCCCTAATTGTGGGCTGTTGCCTCCAGGACTTACTCTTCCCCTGAGAACCGTAGGGATGTTAGTCCCTTGCGGAGGGGCATTACTATGACCAGCCTCATGACTGCTTGCTGCAGGGAGGAGCGCAGCCCACAGAAATGATGTTCCACCGTTTACACATTTGGCCATTAATTCATTTAACGAACTTAGATGTTTATCCATGTTTTCATAATGTGAATTACTAGTTGATACGAATTTATCTATGATATGCGCATTCCGAAGCCTAACCTGTTCGACGACATCCAGTGTGAATTTGTCGAACAACGCGCGCACCGCGTTAGGGCTAAGTTCCCTCATATTCTCATACCGACTAGGATCTACCAAACCCTCGAATTGACCAACTATGGCCGGAACGTTGGGCTGGTTGGTTTGCTCCAGTCCTCCTTCTTCCGCGGTTGAGCCAGTCTGAGTGTTTCTTTTCGGAGGCATCTCCACTCTTTTTACACCAAATCTCCCACTGTGATCGCCAAAAACTGTTTGCGCAATTTTTATGCGTGAAGAAAGAATAGCGTGTAAGGTTCAAACCTCCTGAGATAAAGCCCTATCAATGGGTGTTTGATTAAGTGAATAAGCTTCCAAGGGACGCAAGCACACAAATTACAATTCTAAGATTAAAAGCTAAGAGATAAAAAAATAAAAATATGCTCATTTGAGTCTTCATTTGATCGGGGCTTCTTCTCTTGGTGTAGGCGAGCTTTTATAGTGTTGCTTGTCAACCGTTTTGGGCAGTTCCAGTGTCTCCCTGCAATTACTAAGTCGTGCTTGTAACTGCTGAGCTGCGTGTCTCAACTGCCTGATTGTGGAGGGAAAATCGTCCAACTGCTGCGATCGTGGAGGTAACCGCATCACACGTCTTCGTCCTGACTGCTGGCCTGGTCGTCCTAAGTCCTTTGTCGCCCTTCGCTCCATCGTCTATCTTCTCTTCATGCTTACTTTCGTCCTAGGACAATTTCGTCCTATGATGGGGATTTTTATCTGTCAACGATAACATTGTCAAAGGAATAGTCAATAAAATTTAGAACGGTCAGAGGTTCGGAATGGTGGTGAGGATCCATCACCTTCCGATAACATTTCCGCATTAATGATGTTACACTAAAACAATAGATAATAGAATACATGCCACCTAATCTTTATAATAATTTTTTTATAATTAAATTATAAAATTATAAAATTAAAATAACTCTTCTTTCGAGCTTTGGGAGGTTGATCAGACTGAAAAAGTAAATAATAAGGTATTGTAAACTTAAAAAAATCAATTTTAGAAAACAAAAATAGTATAAAAGGTGGTAGGAAATTATCAACATATCCAATAACTGCTTATAGACTGAAATTAAACTTTCAGATTTCATATGTCGCTCCAATCTTTATAAATTTCTTTTTTAAAAATTGCTTTGCAAGTTAATTTGACCCTCTTTCAATCAAACTATCCGTCCGAAAATATCATTCCCACAATTTCAACCTCCAGACATTCCGACAATGATTGGAATTGAAACAATAACACTTTGATGCCTATTATATTTTTTTACTTTTGTTTTGTTTTATTTTTAAATGCTTCACAACTTCTATAGAAATTTAATTGAACTCCCAAATGGTTTTTAAAAATTTGACTAATTTAAGTTATGTAACAACTCAAAATTAGACCACTACCGATTATTTACAAACTTTATCCAATCCTAACCTGCCTAATATGCACTGGTAGCTCTCCCATTATTTTCTACTTTCTTTTTATTGTAATGCTTCCCAACTTAAATAGAAATTGAATTAAACTTCCAGATGGTTTTAATAAATTTTGACTATTTAAGTTATAACAACTCATCATTAGACCACTACCGATTATTTACAAACTTGATCGATCCAATCCTAACCTGCCTAATATGCACTGGTAGCTCCCCCATTGCAGAGCAGATAGCTGTAAGCTCAGCTTCAGAGTCAGCAATTGCCTGCCTCAGCTGTGCTCGACATCTATTGGCTTGATCCACCTTTCTCCTATATACTTCAAGGCACTCTTGTTCAAGCTCAAGTAACATTTTATCCCTATCAGTGTCTGTTCCCCAACTTCATCCCAAATTATCTGATCATTATACCAAATCCAACATTAATTTCTTCAGCTACAAGTACATGACAAACCCAATTCATGGATCTAAACAGGACTACACAAAACGTAAGAATTTAAGGAAATTTTTGTCAAAGGGTTCATGAATAAATAACCTGAAGTTCATAAAGAAGCGATCCGCATGTTCTCCATTTGCGTAAGCGGATCGTTAGGATTACTCATGTTGTTGGACTATATGGACCTGCAAAATCAATTATCTTCGTTAGACACATAAAATATAACAATTATTTTTAAAAAAAAAAAAGAACAAAATTTTCCGAAAACCTAAAATATTAGTTCAAATTTAGCTGCTTCTTTTTTTCGAAATGTCACTTTGATTTCTCTCGATTGGAATATTTTCCTTCGTTTTCTCAGGAGCCAAACAGAACAATGAGCAAAACGAGAGGAAAACGGAGAGAGAGGAAGTGGAGATATGAAGACAAACCTGAGGAAAACAGAATTGCCCGAGCACTTGTGCTTTCAAATTATCTTCTTTTTATTTCCAAATGCAGAAGTGAGATTCCTGAGAAAATATTTTCTTTTCTTGGAAAATGAATTTGGTAAATGTATGAGGATTTGAATTTTTTAAAGAGAGGAGAGAGAGAGAGGTAGCCGTTTGAAGAAATATGACCGTTAAAAGATGAGTTTTTAAATGATAGTGATTCGATTGGGACCAAATTATGGACTTGAATTTCAAATTCCACCGAGGCAAGGTCTGAGATCCTATGTGTGTGTTTGTATGCGTAACTTTGATCCTGGTCATTAATTTAACTTCTGCCGTACGGACGATTTAGATCCCAGATTATCAAATATGGATTAAGATGAGGGTGCTTGTGTAATAGTATTGCAGGGTTTATCGGTGCATTTAACTTCGTTCAATGAAATCGTACCACGTCAGCACTTATGAGGTTTTTTCTTTTGCTGCATTTGTTGACGTGGACGTGCTTAGTGTTGTGATTAAACACACACGAATAGAGGTGATTGGAGAGAAAACTCTTCTTTTATATCACTAACAAAAAAATTACAAAGCTTACAAACTCAAGCTTTACAAAAAAACTCTCACACCACTTCACTCTCTAATATTCTCACGTTTGGGATTACTGGGATACATTAACAATGGATGAGGGGCTCTTTTATAGTGTTCAAAGGCGTGTGCTACAGTGCACACGCCTTGATAGTTGGCAAAACATGTTTACACGTTTTGCCAACTTTCACCTGCTGTCATGCATGCAATTGCATGCTTTCGGCGCTCACAGGCTCACAGCAAAGCTTTGCTGTCTTCAACAAATCTCCCCCTCGGTGAAGATTTCCCCAAAATCTGAGCCGACCATCAATCATCCAAACCGGATCCTCCGAAAGGATCCTCCCCTGGCTGCATCTGTATGACTGCCAACGTACCCTGAGTTGGGATCAAGCCAATCGTAGTAGTTCTCTGTATCTCCCCACTCTGACTATGTGGAGAGTTTTTTCATCCCGGCTATGGCACGACAGATTTCAAGCTTCTCCTTCGGTAAAACCTTCGTGAACATATCGGCACCATTGTCGTCGGTGTGAATCTTCCTGAATTCTATCAGCCTTGATCTCAGGACGTCCCGTATCCAGTGATACCTCACATCGATATGTTTTGACCTCGAATGGAATGTTGAATTTTTACCGAGATAGATAGCACTCTGGCTATCGCAGTACAAAATGTACTTCTCCTGCTTGAAACCCAATTCCTGGACGAATGTCTTCATCCACAGTAATTCCTTGCAAGCTTATGTAACTGCAATGAATTCAGCCTCTGTTGTAGAAAGTGCAACACACCTCTGCAACCTCGACTGCCATGTCACAGCTCCTCCTGAGAGAGTAATCAGATACCTCGAAGTAGACTTTCGGGTATCCATATCTCCTGCCATATCTAAATCGGTGTAGCCCATCAACACTGGTTTGTCTCTGCTTCCAAAACATAATCACATCTTGGATGTGCCTCGAAGATACCGCATGATCCATTTGATCGCATTCCAGTGTTCCCATCCTGGGTTTGACATAAACCGGCTGACCAATCCAACTGCGTGTGCTAAGTCCGGCCTCGTGCATACCATGGCATACATAAGACTTCCCACTGCTGAGGTGTATGGAACCTGTTTCATTTCCTCATTCTCTGACTCAGTAGAGGGACTCTGTTGTGTACTCAATCTAAAGTGGGTAGCAAGAGGAGTGATAACCGCTTTAGCCTTGTCCATCTGGAATCTTGAAGTACTTTCTCGATGTACTCCTCCTATGACAAGTATAACCTTCTGGCTTTCTGATCACGACCGATCCTGATGCCAAGAATCTGTTTAGCTGGCCCCAAGTCTTTCATCTCAAAAGACTTACTCATTTGCTGCTTCAAATTATCAGTCCTTGATTGATTCCTGCCAACTATCAACATATCATCTACATATAACAGTAAGATGATAAAATCATCATCAAAAAACTTCTGAACGAAAACACAATGGTCTGAAGTGGTCTTCTTGTATCCCTGCTCCCCCATAACTGACTCAAACTTCATGTAACACTGTCTCGGTGCCTGTTTCAAACCGTAGAGGCTTTTCCTGAGTCTGCACATATAGTCCTCTTTCCCGCTGACTCTGAAGCCTTCTGGTTTCTCCATGTAAATTTCTTCTTCCAGATCTCCGTGAAGAAATGCGGTCTTGACATCCATCTGCTCAACTTCCAGGTCAAGGCTTGCTGCTAAGCTGAGTACCACTCTGATGGATGACATCTTCACAACTGGAGAGAAGATTTCATCGAAGTCAATGCCTTTCCTCTGATTTAATCCCTTGATGACTAGTCTGGCTTTGTACCGGGATTGTGAAGTGTGCTCATGTTGCTTCACTCTGTACACTCATTTGTTTTTCAAAGCCATTTTGCCTATTGGCAATTTCACCAACTCAAAAGTGTGATTTTCATGCAGCGATTTCATCTCATCTTGCATGGCTTCCTCCCACTTTTCTTTGTCTTCTATTTCCACAGCCTCCTGGTAGCTCTCGGGTTCTCCCCCGTCAGTAAGCAGCACATACTCATATGCAGAGTATTTGGTTGAAGGTCGCCTCTCTGTGTCAGACCTTCTCTTTGGAACTGTTGGTGTAGCTTCTCGTACTGGTGGTTGATCATGATCCTCATCTCTGGGAGCTTCATCACCTGTACTCTCCTATCTGGGAACCTCATCTTCAACTCGTACTGGCACCGGTGTATGAGGTTCCGGATTCACATTTCTATATTGCTTGGGCATTGTCTTCATCTCCTTCCGGATATCTTCTATGGTCTGGTCTTCAACAAAGACAACATCTCGGCTCCTGACGATCTTTTTCTCCACAAGATCATAGAGTTTGTAGCCGAAATCATCCTGACCATAGCCAATAAAGACACAATGTAGCATCAAGCTTGGATCTCTCGTCCTTTGGGATGTGTACATAAGCTTTGCACCCAAAGACATGCAAGTGTTCATAAGACACTTCTTTACCTGTCCAAGCTTGGTTATGAACATTACCTTTCAGTGCGATCGCTGGGGACATGTTCAAAACATGTACTGTTGTGTTGAGTGCCTCCCCCCAAAATGTCTTCAGCAGCTTGGCTTGTGACAGCAAGCTTCTGACCCTTTCGCACAAGGTTCTGTTCATCCTCTCAGCTAGGCCATTCAGCTGAGGTGTCTTTGGAGGTGTCGTTTGATGTCGGATTCCTTGCATCTTGCAGTACTGATCAAACGGACCTCTGTATTCTCCACCGTTGTCTGTTCTGATGCATTTGAGTTTCTTACCGATTTCTCTCTCCACCAGGGCGTGAAACTCCTTGAACACTCCCAACACTTGATATTTTCTCTTCAAGGTGTATGCCCAGATCTTCCTAGAATGATCATCAATAAATGTCACAAAATACAGTGACCCACCAAGTGTTCGTGTCTGCATCGGACCGCATACATCTGAATGTATGAGATCTAGTACCTCTGGTTTCCATTGAGGCGAGAAGCTCTGGAATGACACTCTGTTCTGCTTTCCAGCCATGCAGTGTTCACACTTCTGCAAGTGTGAGTTCTTCAATTCGGGAAGAATATTTCGCCTGCGTAGTATCTCTATCCCCGTTTGACTCATATGACCGATCTTTTTATGTCATAGCTCGGCTGCCTCATTGCTGTTGACTATATTTATACTACTATTTGAAAGCTTAGCATGCATCAAATACAGAGATGAATCTTTCTTACCTCGTGCCACGACCATTGATCTTTTAGTTAGCTTCCAGGTGCCGTCACTAAAGGTGCTGCAGAAACCTTCATCATCCAGCTTGCCGGTTGAGATCAGGTTTAACCGGATGTCTGGGATGTGCTTGACTCCCTTCAACACTAGTCTTGTCCTGTTGTCTGTTTCAAGACAGATGTCTCCAATACTGACGGCTTTGGACTATCCATCATTCCCCATCCTTACAGAACCGTAGTCCCCTGGTGTGTAAGATGAAAAGAAGTCTTTGCGAGATGTGGCGTGTATGGATGCGCCACTATCTATCACCCAACTGGTCTCGTGGCTGGCAAGATTTACAACATTTTCTTCATATATAATGAAAAACTGTTTGGAGGTATTGTCGGTGGTAGTGGCAACTCTTTCTTGATTAGAGTCACCGTCTCTCATGGACTGCTCGTTCTTCAACTTGTAACAGTCCATCTTCATATAGCCTTTCTTTTTACAGTGATAGCACTCAATATCATTTGTTCTTGATTTCCCCCGGTTCTTGTCTAATTTACCTGGGCCTCGGCTTTTACTCCTCCCTCTTCTGGTGTTCTTTTCTGTCACTAGAGCTTCTGAGGTTGGGTTAATGCTGACTCCTGCATTCTCGTCCTTTTTTCTTCCTCGAAGATCCTGGTCTTTGCCATCTCCATAGTGACTTTCCCATCTGCGGCTGAATTTATCACCGTAGATCTGAACGTTTCCCAAGATTCTCGTAACGTATTAAGGAGTATTAAGCCATTTACCTCATCACCGAAGTCTATGCCCAATCCAGACAATTCTTTCATTATTCCGAGGAAATCGTTGATATGGTCAACCACAGCTGTACCTTCTTGGTATTTCAACCCCATCATCTTCTTGATGTAGTACAGTTTGTTGTTTTCCCGTCTTTGCTCGGAAAAGCTCCTACACAGCTTTCCCCATAAGACACGTGCATTTGTTTCTTCACTGACATGGTTCACGATACTATCATCGATCCACTAACGAATAGTAATGCATATTTTCTGGTGAAGATTAGCCCACTTTCCATCGGTCATTCCTTTTGGTTTCTTTCTTTCTTCTGCTCCAGAAATACCGATCCATCATAGTCATTCATATACAGAAGGTCTTTCATCATTCTTCTCTCCATGTGAAATAGTTTGTATTGATTAACAAAACTATTTTTTCCGTTGCCCCCATCCATCATAAAAATTCGAAGCAGAATTTCAAAAAATCGGACCTGACTGTTGCGTCCGGAATGGTCAAAAATGGTGGAAATGACACTTCGTTTGTCAAAATCCGACACAGGGACCAAATTGCAAATTTCAGAAATTACAGGGGTCAAAGTACAATTTCAGAAAGTTCAGGGGCCAAAGTGAAATTACGAAAAAGTTCAGGGACTAAGTTGCAATTTCCAAAAAGTTCAGGGACTAAATTGAAAATTTATGAAAGTTTAGAGGCTAATATGTAATTTCTAGAAAGTTCACAGGACCTATCTGAAATTTACCAAGCACTGCTGACGTGGAACTGCTGACGTGGCAGATGACGTGGCTGCTGACTGGATGCCACGTGTCTGCTGACTGGACGTGGCGCTGACTGGGCGCTGCCTCAACGCTGACGTGGTCGTCTTCTTCCTTGAGCATCGCGTGGAGCGCGTGTCTGCACGTGGCGAGCTCTCTGGATGGCGCGTGCGGCACGTAAGGGCAACTGAAACCTCCGATCGATCGCCGGAAAATACTGTCGTGCTCGTCTCGCTGTGAAAAGTCCGATGGTATGCTCAAAATCGATTTTCGACAACTTTCGTCGGAACCGACTTTCCGAACCGAATCTCTGTTTCCGAGTTTCGGGATCCCTCCGTGGAACCGTAGCTCCTGATACCACTTGTTGTGATTAAACACACACGAATAGAGGTGATTGGAGAGAAAACTCTTCTTTTATATCACTAACAAAAGAATTACAAAGCTTACAAACTCAAGCTTTACAAAAAACTCTCACACCACTTTACTCTCTAATATTCTCACGTTTGGGATTACTGGGATACATTAACAATGGATGATGGGCTCTTTTATAGTGTTCAAAGGCGTGTGCTACAGTGCACACGCCTTGGTGGTTGGCAAAACGTGTTTACACGTTTTGCCAACTTTCACCTGCTGTCATGTATGCAATTGCATGCTTTCGGTGCTCACAGGCTCACAGCAAAGCTTTGCTGTCTTCAACACTTAGGAGGCAAATCGTATTATCAGATGAGGAAACTTCGGAAATTGAAGTGTGAAGGGTAGCGCTAGGGGTGAGCACCGGTTCCGGGTAGACCCGGAACCGGTTGGAACCGGACCGAAAATCCGGGTTTGGAACCGGAACCGATTTTAATCGGTCCGGTTCCGGTTCCAAATACATGGAACCGATTTTTAATCGGTCCGGTTCCGGTTCCAGAACAACCGGAACCGGAACCGGACCAGAGAACCGGAACCGAATTTAGAACCAGATTCAATATCCGTATTGATACCCGAATATTGAACCGAATTTGATACCCGATTAGATAAAACGACATCATTTTTTTTGCAGCATAAATTAACATCAAGAAGCAGCAACCCTAAATGCTAAAACCCATTTGCAATTGCATCTGCCACCTGCCATCATAACTCATTTCTGAGGTTCAATCACTTATGTTTTTAAAATTGCAGACTTGCAGTTACATTATTTATTGATTTTTATGCATTCTGTTTTTGTGTTTTCTTCTTCATTTCTGGTCTATTGGGAACTAGGCAAGTATGATTTGTTTATGCATTATATGGTTTTATTTTTTTGGTAGTTTCAATTTTTAAAGTTTGCCAAAGTTATATAAATAGGGTAATTCGGAATCGGACCGGAACCGGACCGGAACCAAATTGGAACCGAATAATAGGGTACCCTATTTAATTGGGTAGGTTCCGGTTCCACTTAGTTAGGAACCAATTTTTTCCGGGTAGGTTCCGGTTCCATGCGGAACCGGAACCGAAACCGGTTTTGCTCACCCCTAGGTAGCGCTGGAAAATGTCCAAAAGAACAGACATTACCATCTTGATAGAATGAAATTTCGTAAGAAGCACTTTTGATTTTTTGAACAAACAAAAGTGCCAAAAAAAGGTTTTGTGATTATCTTCAGTTCAAAAGAAGATTTTAATTAAAGTTAGCTACATAAAATAAATTGATGAATCGAATTTAAATTAAATTAAAATATGATGAATTCATTTTTTAAACAAATCCTAATATCATGATTCGTATTCGATTCGTTTAATATATAAATCGAATATCAATATTACGTGCACAAATTCTGGGTAGAGTTGTGAAACGTCTTATAGAGAGCGACCTAATCTGCGACTTAACCTAACTTCATTTTTTGTATTCATGGTGAACAATAATATTATTCTTGTTTTTGTAAATTGTTTCAACAATTTTAAGATGTAGCAATTTACCATGTTTACTTATGTTATATTTGTTATTGTTCTTATGATACAATTATAAGTAAATTTTGCATGAAATGGTATTTTAAGGGAATTGATGAAGCTGTTGAGCTTCTAGAATAAGCAATGATGAAAGGGCTGGTAATTTCTAATGAAAATTATTTGGAATTGTCAACAATTTCAAGAAGCTCCAAAAAAATATTTAAATAAATTTATAATTTAATTGATGACTAATAACTTTTTATTTAAATTTTTCAAAACTGATAGAACATGAATGGATATATAGATTTTTAAAGTTAACAACCCAAGATTATATTCCGAAATATTTTAGACTTATACTGTGAGTTTTGATTATCCTTTTAAAGTCTCTTGTGCGATACAACACAATTGTTCAATTTCACTAGATTATGTCTCTTATTGATTGTTGGTATTTGATTTGACAATAATTTCTCAATATTAGTTGAAATGCCTCTGTTTTTCATAACCGTATATGAGTTTGAAATAGGACTTTTACGTGAGTAGAATACTAAATAGAGATTTTGAGATATGTTTTTATGTTAATAATTTTTTTGAAAGATTTAAGGGTTTGTTTAAAGGAGTGTTGGAGGCTCAACTACTTTACTTTTTGTTGATGGCGGCAATTTAGGGAATCAAGCATTGATTTTGGCTCTCCAGAGGCTTAATAAATGCTCCTCTGGAAAATGTCGTTGCGTCCAAAACCGCCATCTTAGATTGTGAATAACTCAAGAACCATAATCACCAAAATTGGAATAACCAAAATAGACACTAACTTTCCTCAAAAATGACAAAAGTTAGTTCAAATGTTACAACTGTGGCAAACCATGACACCTTGTCCAAAACTGCCGATTAAAGAGTTCTGTTCTAAAAGTAAACCTTATCGAAATCAACTTTTTACAACGATATTTGAGATTAGCATGGTTGATAGATTTGATGGATGGTATGTAAGCACTGACGCTTTCCGTCATGTCTATTATGATTATGCTATGTTCAAGTTCTATTTAGAAGTTGTAAATAAAAAATTATTGATGGGTGATTCCCCACACCTCTATAGCTGCTAGAACTGGTGGTGTGAAATTTAAATTTTACTTTATGAAATATGGAAAGGTTGAGAACATAGAACTTTGGGTATGACGTAATAGCTAAACATATAAATTTTATGACTTATATGAACATATAGTTTCTATGAAGAAAAAACTTCTTTTAATTTAAAAAATAGTGGAGGCTCAACCTCCAATAATAAATTGAAATAGTGAAGGTTCTACTTCTAATGTTTTACTCATGGTTTGAAAGTGAATGAAATTGACAAATACATTTATTATAGAGTTTGAAAACAACATGTGAAATATTTATATATTGATATGCTTATTTTTCCAATATAAATATTGTTAATTATGTTAAAATCTATGTTGTCTTATAAATTTGTCTTGAAAAACTTAGAAGAAACTAGTGTAATTCTCATAATTAAATTATTAGGTCAAAAAATGGAATCTAATAATAAATTTGCATGTACTCCTTATGACTCTAGTGTAAAGTTGTTTGAGAACATTGGTGACAGTGTTAGGCAATCTGAGTATGCGAACAACATCGGTAGCTGACATTATGTTTATGATTGCACTAGACCTGGCATTGATATGTCGTAGGATTACTATGTAGTTTACTAGTAGACATGTTATGAACATTTATGAAATATGGAAATGTTGAGAACATAGAACTTTGGGTATGACGTAATAGCTAAACATATAAATTTTATGACTTATATGAACATATTGTTTCTATGAGTCCCCAAGGTGTGTGGCTTGGTGGTGTAGAGTCCATGATCTCACCTTGAGGTTCTGGGTTCGAATCCAGGGGGTGCACTTCTTGTAAGAGCCTGGGACAGCCGGTGGTTTTACCTGCGCCGCAGCCCAGAATGGGTGGTTTGGTGGCGGGGTTTCCATCGTTTCCAAAAAAAAATTGTTATGAACATTTACATGCTATTGAGAACGTTATAAGGTATTTGAAAATGACCATAACCTAAAATTACATTATATGTGGTTTTTCATTTTCAAGGCTACTAGCGGATATATTACATGGAGGCTGAGATGATAGTACTAACATTAGCTAGTGAAGAAACAACTTGATTAAGAAGTTTGTTATTAGATACCCCTTTATGAGAGATACCGATATCGGTTGTTTTGATCTATTGTGATAGTACCACGACTATTGCAAATACTCAGACTGTTATTTTAACAGTAAGATAATGCAGATGCACAGTACAATTAGAGAATACTTCTCTTTCGGAGCTATAAAAATGGATCATGTACTGACTGATGGTAACTTAGCTGATCATTTGACGAAATGACTAGCAGAATAAGGTATTCAATACCTAGAAAAGAATGAGATTATTTCCATTAGACAGTTACCGGTGACGGTAACCCGACCTAATAGACTAGAGATACCAAGAAATAGGTTCAATAGGTAATAACAAGCCATGAAGTGATGATGAATCATGCTATTTTTTTATTAGTGAGTTATATTCTGAGAGCATGATATCCTGAAGCGATGTAAGAATGAGTTATACTCAACTCTTAATGTGTTATATACTCTATGTAGAGTGAAGTAATTAGCTATATGAGTATTCTTGATACCTATGTAAATGTAGCAGCGAAACAATTTCTTATGAATTTTTGGGCAAAAGTTTCTAGAACATTCACTATACTAGGATATACGAGCATGACCATAATGCTCGGGCTTTTTCACTCCATCCTAAAAGGTTTGTGTGTGTAACGTTGTTAGAGATAAAGTTCAAAACTACGAGTTATTCTAGTATAATCTGAATCGTGAACACTATATAAATGTTCAAGTCGATAGACATCTTTATTTATGTACGACCTTATATTATATTGCTCGATGAGAATATTTTATTAAAATTCAAGTGGGGGATTAACATTCTCTAAAAGATGAGCTGGGGTTGCTTAAAAAGGCTAAGGAATTCGATATTTTGTGTGATACTGAGGTTGCTGTTTTTATCTTCTCTGCAAGCTTTTTGAGTATTCTAGTTCTAGAAAACTCGATATGGATGATATTTCGGGGCAAATATTTTGGGTGTAAGTATACCAATTGATTTTGTGCCAAATCGATTAAAATAGAATTTTCTGAGTTTGTTTTATTCTGGGGACGATGATACTGACATACTGATAGCAAAAATTTTAGGTAGAGCCGCCAAACGTATTAAAGAGGACGACCGAGTCCGTGACTCAATCCAGCTTCATTTTTTGTATTTGTGGTGAACAATAATATTATTATTGCTTTCGCAAATTATTCCAACAAGTCTCTGATGAAGAGATTTTTTGGAATTAGCTATCTCATGCGTAATTAGGTATGAATGAATATTTGAGTAAAAATATGGTAAAATAGACGAGCTCTTGTTTTTAATCATATTTTTAGACATTTTTTTTATCTTTCATCATTTTGTTTAAGGTAAGATCTTTAATAAAAAAAATACTAGAAATAATTAATGAAGTTGATCAACCACAAAATTTAAAATGTATAAAAATTATCTCTTTTTGAATAAATGATCTCAACAATGACTATTAAAGTATCAAAATGAAACCTTACTTCTAAACTAAGTTACCACCTAAAATTTCATCCAATCATATGCTACACCAGCCTATGAATAATATTGATAATAAATAGAAATGGACATGTTTAGTTAAATGAAAAGAAAAACCAGAAAATACCACCTAGTTAAAACCTCATTCAATAAATCTTGTAAGAAAACCCGATTGAGGAAAGAGTGTCGGCCTTCAACTGAAACAATACTACACTCAACTAAAACAATAGTAATGAAATCCAAATGCAAAGATTGTTTGCATGCAACTTGAAACATCAACCTAGTTCTTGGGAACAATATGCATCATACACATCCATAATTAATATATAAATAAAGAACAGAAGCTTCATTTCCTTGAAGCACCCTTCGTCATCACCTTCTTCTTCTTATGAGTGTAGCTCTGGTGTGTGAATGACTCTCTAGGAGAAAATTACTTGTAATAAAGATGGAAATTCAAGAATGTAATTCCCCACACAAAAACTTGCAAGGCTTGGTAAATGATGAAGTTTCAAATATTTTAAATGGACAAAGACAAGACCAATATCTTTCTTCACTTCTTCTCCAACATGTTGTGTCATTTCTCTTATTGTAAGTTTCACCACACTTTCAGCTTTTGAGAGAGTCATCAAACCCTCAGAACCTGATACTTCCAGTGTCGTCAGATTTTGAAAGGACACCCAAGACTGCGCTAACTTACTGCATTCTAATCTTTCCTTCTGCAGATAAAATAACTTGGGCATTGTTGACAGCTCTAACTCTTCCAGACGGGGGGGCAACCTGGAAATCAAGGAATTATGAAATCAAAGAGACATATCAAAAATTAGATTTAGATTTTAAAGAAATAAAAAGGCAAAAAATGTGAAGGAAAGTGGGAAAATATTCACATTTTCATTAAAGAAAGGTCGTATATCATCTATCAAGAAGTTCTCTTCTAAGGTCATTTCTTGAGGTTCCTTGTATTCTCTCATATGTACTGATGTAGAGTTGGAGACAAACTCTTCCATATTAGGGCAATTTTCAATTTGCATACGGGTCAAGGAGAGCAGTTCAATTATATTCCCGGTGAAGTTGCATAATCTTCGAAGTTTTGGAAGATTTATCAGGTTCAGGAATTCCAGTCCTGGAAGCAGTGGCCCAAAATGTTCATCAATATTTAGTTCTTCCAAGTGAAACACAACTTCTAATGAATCACAATTACTAACTGTCAGCCTACACAAATTGTTCATGCACCGTAAAAGATTCATTGGAATAGCACTTGACATATCCGTGCAGCCATCCACCTCCAGGTATTGTAGGTATTGTAATCCGTTGAAGAAGGTGACGGGCAGTTCTTGGCTATGCCATTTTTCCTTCAAATGTGGATATAATGAGAGTCTCAATCCATAAGTAACGGAATCCAACCTACATAACCAAAATAGCCCACTAGTTAGGTTAAACATATATATACACACACTGAGAGAGAGAAGGAAACAAGACTAGTGGTGCAATGACTATATATTACAGACTGCCTTGAGCTAGATCAAACATATACTCGAATTACTTTCGTTTCTAGTATAACATAAATGACTATAGAATTGTAGTTTAGTTATAGGCATGGAGCAATTAATAGGCGTACGTACCATTTCTTTGAACATTTTTTGTATGGTAGAATTTAGATTGCCTTCCCAATATTTTACTTTGTTTAATTTTGGTGGAGCAAGACTCCTTGAGAAAAAGTCTTCATATTTGGGCAATTTGACACACAAACTTGTCCAAGGATGAGAATTCAAGAGTATAATTCCCCAAACAAAAGCTTTTAAGGCTTGTCAAATAAAGAAGATCAAACATTTCAATTGGCTGAAAACAATACGATCATCTTTCACTTCTTCTCCAAGCTCTTGATGTATGATTTCTTCCATCTTTTCGCAATTAGTTATCACCATACTTGTAAGCTTCACCATACATTGGGCCGTTGACAATGTCATCAAACTTCTCAACCCATGGCACCTTTCTACACGCAGAGTCATTAGACATGGCAATGCAACCTGCAAAATAAATATTTAATTAACACAATGTTTCTTGTTATTGACAAGGCTAGTAGCTAGATTAGCAAAATGAAATAAAATATCTTAAATTTTCTGAAAATTAAATACATTGATATTTATCCAAAATATTTGAAATAAATTACTATGATTTTGAATCATGTTTAACATATTATTGTTAATTTTAATGTGCTAAGACCAAAAACTAGAATGAAAATGTAAATTTCAGACAATTTTTATAAACCATACTCGAAATAAATATATGTA
>SKCR01050943.1:0-38193 GCA_019454045.1 Zanthoxylum bungeanum | reverse complement strand
GAGGTCGGGTTCGTTAATTCCATATTAACGAATTTTCCGTTGCGATGTAATTAAATAATTATGCCTAGGAAATCACTATTCACGTCGCTAACAAATTAATTCTAAATTAACTCGTTCGCCTGAATTAAAATCTAATTTTAATTCCGCGTCGAAATCCAATTTCTTATAATATATTGAATATATTATTTTATCGATTAATTCCAAATTAATCATTTTCTCTCTTTAAATAATATTTTATCCCAGATAAAATATCTCTGTAATTAATCCCAGATTAATTTTCTCTCTCTTATAATTAATCCCAGATTAATAAAGTGCGAGTCATACGTCATCGGTGAATCTTCGGGAAGCGACCCATGAGATCCCCGGATATGTTGGCAGTAAATTCGGTCGTCAGACTATCCGAACACGTACGTACCTAGTACTACATTTTTACCGATTTACAAGACAAGGTTGGCTTCTAGGAAAGCGCCATGCCTACCCAATTCTCCAGAAATATCCTTACAGGAATAAGTGATCTATATCAGGCGTAGTATACGTAGTATTGCGTATTTCGATTTAGTATCGGATGTTACGTGCTAGGCCTGGGGCTGGAATTGTGTCTGCCCCGTACGAATCACATATCGGATCTCTGGTAACTAGTCTCTATATCGGATAAACATGACCTAGTCATTTTATCCCGATGACTGCAATACATAAGAGAACAAGTTTCGTATCCTACGTGATCATCATCTCCACTATGACTGGAGTGATACTTCCATCTCGTTATCACACCCAATACACTACGATTCTCAATATACCCAGAAGAGGCGTACACAGAACCTGTTAAAGCCCTGGACGGCCAAAACCAAAGTACATTAATTGTCGCAAGTATTAGCGGTGCAAGTCTCAGGTTAAAACCAAATACACCTACCCTGATTCGGACTTCCATAGACACATAGTCATACTGTAAGGATTTTAAGGGGGAATATCGGTAACGCAGCGGAAACACGGGAAAATCAAATTTTCCGATTGCAAAAATTTTTCTCGGATTAATAAAATAAACTTCTTTATTTTATTATCCAATATATAATTGCCCAAATGTAAGCCTTGGCTGAATTTGGCCTAAAGCAAATACAAGTTACATTAGTTTCATTTCATTTGAATTTCATTTGCCAAGTTGATAAAATGATCATTAAATTTTAATGACAATTTCAACTTAGTCAACAATGGCAACATGAAAAATATAACCATTATATTCAATTAGGGTCATGGCCGAAAATTTGACAAAAAATAAAGAAAAATGATATTTCAATTTTAAACACTTTAAACAAATATCAAAGAAGTCAAATCCAATTTGACTACCATTTCATTTACTTTAAAGTCAACAATAAACACTTATAATCAGTTCCTAACTTTATCATTTGGTAAGATATTTATATTTTAATTATATTAATCATTTAACAATTAAATAATTAATTAATTAAATAAATACAAATATCTCAAATATATGTATTATATTTACTTTAAATATCTCAAATACATATATTAATGATATATGTCAAATACCTTTATTTGACAATTTATTAATGTGTATTTAATAATATCATATATTAAATACAAATACACATTAATTAGGAAATGACGGTTCGGCCCGTTCGCATGTATTTTTCGTTTAACGTTTAAACGATTTATAAATAATCATCATTATTCATAAAAGTTGCCCTAGTGCTCTACGAGTATGTTTCATTATTGAGACTCTCTAGATTCAGGTTATCTGTCACGAAATCCAATTTCGTGTCCATAATTTATCCACCCGTAAATTATGACGATCACGGATAAACTAGCTGAATCATAGGTCGAGGTCATTGCATATGTATAATCCCCCCGTCACAGGTATCCAGATAATCCCAGAGATATAGATGTAAACGTCAAATCTCTATAGGTATTATCTCGTCGACGTATCTATTAGCAATCTCTAAATAACAATCGGAACTTACTTCCGAAGTATATTGTGGCCACAGATTTAACAGACTGCTAATTATATATGGACTACCTATGCTCTGTACACAGAACTGACGGATCCTATCTTGACACACACAGGATATCCTGAGGATCGATCCACACCCAACGAACAGACGAAGGTCTGATCTAAATAGATCGGTGACGTGACTGTCATATAAGTGTGGAGGATGTCTCATACATCCACAGTGGAATCTCAAGTCGAAGGACCACTATGCTACTCAACCCGTGAAGATTCTTATTGACGTTGGTGTACCATCCATTAAGAATCTTCGGTGATTCGTTCAGTGTTTATCCACTATAAACACCTACACGTCTATACGAGTCTCCCTAGACTCATGGTTCATTGGGATAAACCATCAGACCAAGTCATGATATACGACATGCACTGGTCTCAACAGATTTAACTAACCGACCCGTGTTAGTAAATCTTGACCAGGAATAATATTTGATAATATACATTTAGCAGTGACACTTCCCAATGTCAATTACAAACTCCATTTGTAACTATGTATTGCATTATATATTATCGGGCCTTTGTCTAATATATACATATCACTAAACAACATTTAGTTTCAATCTAATCGTAATCAGATCGAATACGTATATAAAAAAAAAAAAGAGGTGCAACCATAAATAAGTAATATTATGGAATAAAATGATGTTCGTATTCATGAATCAGACATAAATACGGTCCGGATTGGCCCTCTGAGCACCAACCCCAACACATACTACCAATGGAATTCCGATGGGTCTATCCATAGCGAAGCTGTTTTCCGTACCATCGGTAAAACACAACCTCCTATTACACTTGCATGAGTATCATATACCCAAATATATGAGAACTATGTCGTTATGCCCCCATAACGCGCACAAGTGTAATACTATTCTTTTTCGCATTATCGATGTCCAATCTCGATAATACTCTGACTATGGATATTTAATGATTAAACCTTCATGGATTGATACTGTCTCATATCATCTCAATCCAGGAACTAATCATATGGACCTTTCATCATTTATACATCTTGGTGATCTAATCACAAATGATAAAAGAGCAATTTCCTTTGTCACATAGTTAATTTGTACAAAAACACCATGATCTGTACAAATAGTGACGCTATGGGTCATAACTGTCCAACAATCTCCCACTTGGCCTATACCCAGTCACTCGAGTGTCTTACACCCGAACTATGTACTGTTCGCTCAAACTTCTGCTGAGAAAATGTTTTCGTCAGCGGATTTGCATGATTATCATCTGATGCGATTTGTACGATCATCACATCGCCACGATGTATGATCCGAACGAATCAGATGAATAGTCGAAGTATATATCTGGATCGTTGATGAGACCATTAATTCTTTAGCATGTGTTGTAGCCTAGCTCAGCTGCTAACATAACTACTCCTAATCTAAATAGGATTATTATCGATCCAAAAGGCTTCTATTGCTGCCTCAGCTGCAGCAATAATCCACTTTTGTTGTTTATTCGGTAACAGTATCTTGCTTGGAAGATTTCCAGCTCACTGTTCCGTTATTCAAACTTTATAGTACCGTTATTACGACTTGTAGTCATTTATATCGGTTAAGAAACTTGCAGCAGTGAACCCAGTCACTTCAAGTTCTCCATCTTCACAGTATAAGACAGCATCCTTAGATCATCTAAGATACTTAAGGTTGTTCTTAACATCAATCCAATGACTATCACTTGGATTGGCCCGATTGTGACTCCATATACTCAAAGTATATGAGACACCAGGTCGCGTACATTTATTTCAATGTACGAGTTCTCGGAGAATATTAACAACTTTTAGATCTATCCCAGTAGATCTTTATTCCTAGAATAAAAGTTGTTTCTCCCAAGAATTCTACGGAGAATTTTCATGAAAGCCAAGCTTTCACCGATAGTATTATGGGAATATCATTTCCAAGAAATGATATGTCATCATTACTTAGGACATTCATTATCAGTGCGCTCCCACTAACCTCATTATATACACAAGAATCATTTTCGTTTTGAATCAAATCATATACCATTATGATTACATAAAAACGATTGTTCCAAGAACCCTATGCTTGCTTCAATCCATCCATGGATCGAATAACCTGCAAACCTTGTTTCCTAGTTTTGGTATGACAAAACCGTCAGGAGGTTGTAAACATCCTCCAAAAGGTTTCCGTTAAGGAAAGCGGTTTTGGCATTCAGCTGCTATATTTCATAAATAAAACATACAGCATCAGCAAGCATTATCCAAATGGATTTACCGTGGCAACAGGTAAATGTTTTCATCGTAATCGACACAATGTCGATAACGATACCTTTCCACTACAAGCCTAGTTTTGTACGTTGGTATGTTGCCTTCCACGTTTGTCTTCCTTGAAGACTTATATAGTACCAATAGGCACAATGCCTTACGGTACATCAACTAGTGTCCAAACTTGGTTGGTATACATGGAATCCATTTCGGACATCATGGCACTTTTCCATAATAGGGAGTCGATACCTTGTATCACTTCCTCATACGTAGTCAGTTCGTATTCCTCAAAGGATTGACATCTTTATGAGGTGAGATCAGAAACCCATACCCTAGGTTGTTTTCTGTCTCTCTCCGATCTACGCGGTTCTTGTGTATTCGAAGATTACTGGTATAGTTTCATCCTTGATGAACTATTTGTATTCCATTAAGGAATCGGTGTCTGGAACAGTATTACTCCGATTTTCATCGAGTTTTACTTTCCTCCCAATTACCACTGCATATCGGTATTCCTCTTAGGAAAACCGCATGGTGAGCAACAATTACATTGTTCTCTAGTGAGTTGTATAAGTACTATACTTTGGTATCCCTAGGATAACCTACAATTTAGGCACTTATCCAATTTGGGTTCTAGTTTGGTATCATCCAAACATATGCCTAGCATACCCAAATCTTCAGGAATGAGAAAACCCAGTTTCTTTCCTGTTCATATCTAATATGAAGTCTGTCAAATAGATTTTTATGGAACCTTATTCTAAATAAGTTCTGCACTGTTTATGCGTATCCATTGAAGGAAATGGTAGCTCAGAGCGACTCATGATTTACCTTATCATGTCCAACAAAATTCGGTTTCTCCGTTCGGACACACCGTCAAAATGACGTGTTCCGGGAGGAGTCCTCATTGAAAGAATACTGTACTTTTTCAAGTATTGAGAAAATTATTGCTTAATTATTTTCATCATAGTCTAACCGTGATGATTTAATACTTTAGCGATCTGTTTGTCTACTTCGTGTCGAAACTCTAAAAGTTTTCAATTTGTGTTTCAAAAGAAACACATAACCATAACGTGATGCCACATCCGTAAAGGTCACAAAACATTCATATCGACATCTAGCCTAGCTAGACATGGCCCCACTTACGTCACTATGAACGAGGGCTAACAGATCGATGGCACTTACACTTTTACCAAGTAAATAGTGTTTTAGGCACTTTGCCCAATAAACTATATTCGTAGACATTATTTGAATGGAATCAAATTTGTCCTAGTATCCACTCTTCAAAAGTGTGGATATACGAGTCTTGTTAATTCTGTCCCAGACAACAATGCCACAAATAAGTCTCAACTGATTAATTCAGTTTGAGCTATTTGTTTGTCATGTTTCATATGTTTGAGATTTATTTATATTCAAAATATAAATACTGTTATTCACATCTAATGTGTTTATCTCAATATCATCTTTATAAAATGAAACATTTTAGTGTTATAGAATATAAAGGTATACCCGCAACGGGTTAAACCCTGATATAGAGATAATGTATCTAGTCAAACTACTTACATTTTGACAGTTTCCTAATTCAAGTACACACCCGAAGGGTAGTTCCTAAACTTAGGTATCTACAGTTAAAATAACGACTGTTGTCCCGTTTTCGATCCGTAGATAAATCTCAACTGAAGTCAGTATCCTGCTTACAGCAGATTCTGTACATCAATGAATATTTATGTACCACATCCAGTATCCAAAATCCAATTTTAATACTAGCAGTGAACATATTTATGACAAATATATTTGAAGTCGGAGTCTTACACCGTCTTCAATTCCTTCATGTCTGCCTTGTCCATACGGCAGTCACACTTTCGTGTCCCCGTTTGCCACAGTTTAGGTAGACATTCTGGGATATGTCATTTATCTTCCCAGAAGATTATAATGATTTTGCCTTTTGCCCTTTTCACACTCCAGAAGCCTTTGGCCAAGCCTTGGCCTTCTAGAATATCGAAGTAAAGTGTGTCTTGCGCTTCTTGCCTTATTGCATACTTTGGCTCTGTCTCCTTGAGAATAGCAATTAACTCTCCAAGAGTTTACTATTGCAATTTAGTACTTCTAAGATCTAAGAATAGATTTATGAAGATCCTTCAATTTCATTATCATACTATAAGGATCTAATCCTTAGTTCTGATAAGATATTAAGGAGTCTATTTTGGCAAGCTTAATGGATTAAGAACTAAAGTTATCATCACATGAATATTCCAAATATCATGTTCTACTATTTGCTCAACTTCGGGCTTAGGCCTAAGATGTTATTTTATCAAATAAAGTAACTTCTTAGTTTTCAGGACTATCCTGAAGTATTATTCCTAATTTGAAAATTAAAGTCGTTTAAATACATTTTCACCCAGGATTATGTTTTAAACACCAATCTTTCAATTATCTTGATTCTAATAGTCCAACTATTTAATCAACGATTTTAGGTACTATTTATTATAATGATTATTATAGTCTAACTATATAATCAACTATAATTTAATAGATTAAATTCAATTATATTGATTACTATAATCCAATTATAAAATCAACTATTAATTCAAATTAGTTAATTCAAATATATTGATTACTATAATCCAATTATATAATCAACTATAAATGAAATTATTTGAATACAGTCCAACTGCTTATTAAAACAACATTAAATATTAGTCCAACTAATATATTAATTTATATAGACAAAAAATTTGTAATGAGCGCGTATGGCAAGTAACTAAACGAATATTGCAAATTTAATACTTGCCTCCCACTAATTTTCGGCGAGCCTCTAACCCTCTGTGGAGTACTCGGGAAACCTTGTTTCCTAGTGGGCTAGGATCCCGTTAAATATCACACAATCTTGACTTTGGCCAACAAATTGTATGATAATTAACTAGGTATATCTCTAAGATCAATTGGATCTCATCCAATTCCTAGATCCAGTAGGTGGACATCCAAGTCCGAAACATATATCTTATATATGCCAATATCCAATATATTGCCTAACCTTTTTCCTCTGAATCAACTAAGCCTTGGCTTTGGCACAACAAACTTAGTGATCCCAGTTAAGCGAAACCCATTGACCTTGGAAAGCTTCGTAATCAATGTCGATGGACAAGAAGTGATTTTGATTTTGGCCAACAAATCACAACTTGGACAAGACACCGATATGGAACAAAGCCTTCATGATTCAAACACATCCTCGACGGACAAATGTCTTGACTTTGGCCAACAAACCAATGCCAGTCTTGGATCTTGAGTAAGAATCACTCAATGGAAGGAAAAACGCTTAATATGATGTTGAGGGTTTTTCGCGTGCAATTGGCAACCAATTAATTATCTTTGTTAATGTCTCATCATCATACACCCTTAAACATGCATTCTAAACACATAATAAGGCGCATATAAATAAAATAATAATGATATGCGGATGGATACTTAACACATTGTTCCTAGAACAAATCTCTCCATTTCCTCTCTCCCGCTAGCACAAGTATTACTTCTACCCGTTACATAACACTTCTAAAGAAACCTAATTTACATTGAGGGGAATAGGTGAGACGAGAAATACACATAGTAAGGAGGTAATAGGCTGGACACGCAGGTCCAATTAATAAATTCTAAATTTATTACAACAATTTCCAAAATTGCCCCACCCATCTAATATTCATCCGATATATATTATTCATACATCGCAACCATGTATTCACACAAGCATGTTATCAATCAATCTAATCCAATTAATTAATCTGAATATTAATGACCATCCAATGTTCAAACAACGATTTGATTTTGCTCGAGTTAAACTCGTTTTACGAATAAGTACTCAAAGTACGAATTCTTGAATTAAATTAAACTACAACATTAAATCCAATTTAATATGTATTTAATACTAATTCACTATTTAATTCCAAATTAAATATTACACTTTATTAACGAACCTTTACGACTTAGATTCTAAATCTAACCGTTACGGGTCTCAAAGCCCGATTAACATCCAATGTCAATTTAATTTAAAGTCCAATGGGCTTTCAATTAATTTCTAAGGCATTGACTTTTGGTCAATATGGGTCAAACCCAAATACCAAAGCCCATTTAAGGAATCACCCTTATTTGCCAAGAAATCAATTTAGGCCCATTAGACCCAATTATTATTAAAGGTCCATTTAAGTCATATTTGGACTTTATGGAAATGGTTTTTGGCCCAATTGGATCCAACCAATTTAGCCTAAACCCGTCTTGGTACAACCAAGCCCATTAAAGCCCAATTATAACTTTTAAGGCCCAATTCCAAAATAAGCCCAATTAATTAACTTACAAAATTCCAAATTTCACAATTAATTAATTAAAGTGTATGCCATAATTAATTACCCAAATTAACATTTCCAAAACATAAATTTGTACAATTAATTATGCTCATTAACATCAAAACATGTCCAACACATTTTAATCAAAAATAACTCATTTTCACATGCTATAACTCACGTCAATTTGGGTTTTTCATGTTCAATTCGGTTTCAACTCATCCACAATCAACATTCCCGAATGATTTCAACTCATCCAATGAATCAAAAATCAAAAAATCACCATGACAAAGGGCATTGAAACTCTCGGCCAAGCCTAAGATTTGGGCAAAAATTGATCCAATCAACTTTTCATGAAATTGATCAAATCCAACTTCAATTAAACATCATTTAAGCATACTCAATCAAGTAATTTTATCAAATCATGCTCAAATACAATTTACCCAATTTTAACCCTAAATTCAAGTTTCATGCTCAATCTCGCTCTGATACCATTGTTGGGTTTCTATGGTCTAACCGGGATCAAATCAAACAATGAAACTTATGTGTGAATACTCAAAGAAGTTGCGGAATACTTACAATGATCGATTGAGCAATGCGACAAACAACAAAAACTATTTTCCCCTTGCATGATGCTCACGGCAATGGGCTGTTTTTTTCCTCCAAAATTTCGGCCATGGATGATCCATCAAGCTCCAAGATTTGGTTGATGATTCCATGCTCACGGGTTTGGTTCCCTATCACCTTCACAAGACTCCTAAAGCGTGCTAGCACTCCGAAAATTTTGCCGTAAAATTTCATATTGCTTCTCCTTGGCTCACGACATTGCAGTGAAAAAGGAAGAAGAAAATGGCCTTGAGGCCGAGAGAGATGAGAGGAGGGAGAGAGTGAGTGTGTTGGTTGGTGGTTGAAAAAATGTGTATCTAATACACATTTTGAATTTCAAAAATTCAATTACCTAAAGTCAAAGCATTAAAGCTTTGCCAACTACCACCATCAATCACAATGACAAGTTGTCACATCACTCAAAGTGACTAGACATCACATCAATCGATTGACTAGTGATTTGACGCTTGATGTGACTTGTGGACCCCACTTTGATTCTAAATGCGAGTGGTCCCGCAAACACTCCCGGGGTCGGGTTCGTTAATTCCATATTAACGAATTTTCCGTTGCGACGTAATTAAATAATTATGCCTAGTAAAATCACTATTCACGTCGCTAACGAATTAATTCTAAATTAACTCGTTCGCCCGAATTAAAATCTAATTTTAATTTCGCGTCGAAATCCAATTTCGTATAATATATCGAATATATTATTTTATCGATTAATTCCAAATTAATCATTTTCTCTCTTTAAATAATATTTTATCCCAGATAAAATATCTCCGTAATTAATCCCAGATTAATTTTCTCTCTCTTATAATTAATCTCAGATTAATAAAGTGCGAGTCATACGTCATCGGTGAATCTTCGGGAAGCGACCCATGAGATCCCCGGATATGTTGGCAGTAAATTCGGTCGTCGGACTATCCGAACACATACGAACCTAGTACTACGTTTTTACCGATTTACAAGACAAGGTTGGATTCTAGCAAAGCACCATGCCTACCTAATTCTCCAGAAATATCCTTACAGGAATAAGTTATCTATATCAGGCGTAGTATACGTAGTATTACGTATTTCGATCCAGTATCGGATGTCACGTGTTAGGCCTGGGGATGGAATTATGTCTGCCCCGTACGATGCACATATCGGATCTCTGATAACTAGTCTCTATATCGGATAAACATGACCTAGTCATTTTATCCCGATGACTGCAGTACATAAGAGAACAAGTTCTGTATCCTACGTGATCATCATCTCCACTATGACTGGATTGATACTTCCATCTCGACATCACACCCAATACACTACGATTCTCAATATACCCAGAAGAGGCATACACAGAACCTGTTAAAGCCATGGACGATCAAAACCAAAGTACATTAATTATCGCAAGTATTAGCGGTGCAAGTCTCAGGTTAAAACCAAATACACCTACCCTGATTCGGACTTCCATAGACACATAGTCATACTACCAATGGAATTCCGAGGGGTCTATCCAGAGCGAAGCTGTTTTCCGTACCATCGGTAAAACACAACCTCCTATTACACTTGCATGAGTATCCTATACCCAAATATATGAGAACTATGTCGTTATGCCCTCATAACGCGCACAAGTGTAATACTAGTCTTTTTCTCATTATCGAAGTACAATCTCGATAATACTCTGACTATGGATATTTAATGATTAAACCTTCGTGGATTGATACTATCTCATATCATCTCAATCCAGGAACTAATCATATGGACCTTTCATCATTTATACATCTTGGTGATCTAATCACAAATGATAAAAGAGCAATTTCCTTTGTCACATAGTTAATTTGTACAACAACACCATGATCTGTACAAATAGTGACGCTATGGGTCATAACTGTCCAACAGTAAAGGCCATAAAATTACTCTTATATTTAAGAGAGGCTGCCATGACTTTCTTGCCCTTGGACTTAAGGTATGTGGGACACTCAAATCTAATATGCCCATACCCTTTACACTGATGGAATTGAATATGAGGGAGTTTGCTACCCTTATCCTCTCTAGACTCTCTCTTATTATGTCTACTCTCTATAGGCATATCATTCATAGCCCTATCACGGTCACTCTTCTTAAGCTTAAGAAATTTCTTAAACTTTTTTGCATACATGGCCAAATCATGATTTGTGATATTATCATTATCATCACTTGACGGACCATGAACAACTTCTTTTGCGATCTTCATCGCTATAGTCTTGGGCTTTTTATAACTAAGAATTTTATTCTCATACGCCTGCAGTTTTCCTACGATGTCTTCTAATTTAAGGTGATCTAGGTCGTTACTCTACTCGATGGCTGTGATCTTAGGTAAGAACTTGTCAGGCAGTGATCTTAGGATTTTCTTCACAACCTCATTGGTAGGAATAGTCTGAACTAGTTTAAAACTTGAGTTAACGATGTCGTTAATCTCAGCATAAAACTCATCAAATATCTCATCGTCTTTCATACTAGCGACCTCAAACCTAATGGTAAGCTTTTAGAGTCTATTATTTTTAACAGACAATGTGCCCTCATGTACAGTCTGAAGGATGTCCCAAGCATCCTTAGCTATCTCACATATAGAGATTCTCCTAAATTCAGCAGAACAAATAGCAACATGAATGGTATTAATTGTCTTGTTGTTCTCGTTGCTAGCGTCAAACTCATCCATAGTCATGGTCAGTTTATCTTTAGGAGAAGAGACCCCATCAACCATGACCAAGGGAGGTTCCCACCCATACTCTACTGTCATTCAGACCCTCTCATCTAAGAATTTAAGGAACGCTCTCATGCAAACTGTCTAATGTAAATTTTCAGTCCCGTCAAAGAATGAGGGACAATTTAAGGGTTAACTTCTTTCCATAGCTAACGGGTCAAGGATCACGGTCAGACTCTGATACTAATTGAAAGTTCATATTTTACCAAGGTTATGACCTTATGCGGAATAAACATAACATTTTAAGACAAGTCCTAAATATTATTTCTATGGATTAATTAATAAACAACCTTAATTCTAAGCAAGTACAATATATTGCAGAATATAAAATCAATAAGTAATAATGCTGACAATAAACATCGATCACACAAAATCAACACAATAATTTTGGTGACGAAGTGGAAAACTCATGCTAGTAAAAAACCTCTTCGGGTATCTCGGCTACCAGCCCAAATCAACTATAAAGAGAATAACTTACAGTGATGGTAAAAGACCTATGGTGGCAACTCCACTGACTCTAGTACCTCTAGACTGCAAGAACTCAAAGAACTCCTCGAGCCCGTACCCCATGGTTTTCTTCAGAACCTCTGAAGTCTCTGAGCGGATCAACTCTGCAACTCTGAACGCCAGAACTCCGATCGCCAAACTTCCTCCTAGAGAACTATGAAGGATTAGGAAAGTTGGTTTGATTTTTGTTGATGGTTTAACAGGATCAATCTCACCACAAAAGCGAAGACAATGAAAACAATGAATTCTTCAAGGTATGGAAAGAATAGGTTGAAAATTTATGAAGGTTTGCATCTTTGAGAGAATATGTTTTCAACACCTGTGAAGGTGGCTATGTGTTTCTTTATATATATAGGGAAAGAACTAGGGTTTCTAAAGGAAAAATAGCTTGAAAACACGTCCAAAATAACCAAGTTACGCATGGGCGTTCGAACGCCACTCGAACGCATGATGAACGCGTGCTCTCTGGAAGGTTTCGTTGGAACGCTTGCTCGAACGTACCTCGAACATTTGCTCTCTGGAATATTTCGTTCAAACACACTAAAGGACGCACCAAGCACGAGAACATTCTGCCAACTTTCGTTCGAACCCAACAATGAACGTGACACTAACGGCACACGTTCGACTTCAACGAACGCAGCACTAACACATGTCTGATCTTCATGCACAGCTTTGCCAAATACCAGTCAAATTGTTCCAAGTTCTTCAAGACTTATTACAACTCAATTGAACTTATTTTGTTACGGACATTGCCAATAAAATTGGAACTAACAATCTCTCATTTGGTATTTCGTGATAAAACACTACCTAATACATAGACTACGGTAAAAGACTCAAAAATAAAAATCGCCAACTGCCAACCATCAAGACAGTGACTTATTACAATAAGACTCGATCTATACTTACCTGACTAAATTGTCTTGAAATCAATGCCATAATAGCTACCAAATCTGCTTACCTGAAACATCCACAAATAATAACATACCGTGAAAGACACAAGGATTATAAAGAACATATAAAGCAGTGAAAATTCATAAAACTATCATGCATGTATATGTAGATATACTACTCCTCCTTAATCCTACTCTCTTTAAGATGGAGATATCAAAACAAATGGATATACTACTCGATATATTTACCCACAAAAACAAAATCCTACTCCCTTTAAGACGGAGATATCAAAACAAATGGATATACTACTCGATATACTTACCCACAAAAACAAAAAGAGTCGAGTGATAAAAACTTTTAATTCAGATCCAAATGAATGTATGTGGCAAAAAATGAAATGTCGGCAGGCAAGGATGACTTGGTATGCTCATTTCTCTTATCTTTAGAATAATTATTAATTTAATATATAATATTTTATTGTCGAATAATACATGAGAATTGACATCATTGCCAATAATTACGCAAATGCATTTCACATGGACTGCCAAATATAATATCGAGAAGTTACATATTGTACTAATTAGGAGTTGAATATTTGTTCAAATAAAGTGTTTCAATAGTCTACCTATCAACTTTGACTTGAAGTTTATATTTGGCGGAAGAGAGGCACGGATGTGGTATCACTAATAAATTATCATCAACAAATTAGTAAATTATATGTATGATTTAATATCTACTTTTTTAGTTTTTTTTTAACATTTTAGCACGCGTGACAATGAATTATTGGATTGTTGCAGAATGACGTGGTACCTTCGTTGTATTGTAGATTTTCTCATGTTGTAGGAGAAAATCTACAATATAACGGAGGTATAACGTCATCCGTAAAATAATCCAATCATCAATTTGCCACGCGTGCTAAAATATTAAAAAACAACTAAAAATATAGATATTAAATCATACATGTCATTTACTAATTTTTTGGTGTTATCACGTCATCCATACCTCAATTGGACTGAAGAATTACTTCATACCGTAGATATGGATTGAGGAGCTTGAAATAAGATCTATGAGTAATAGATAAGTGGGATTTAAATAAGGTTTATATTCGATAAATCGTGATAGTTGTTATTTTTATAAACTTAGTTCACACTAAATCATGATTGGAGGAATATATCTCAGGTCTGGTTCTATATAAATGGAATCCCTCAAAGTTCTCAATTACAAAACACGAAAAGAAGCAATACTACTCATCCAAAAACAGAAGCAAAGAAACTAAGAAATTAGCAAATGAGTCCTTTATCAGAAGAAGAAGAGAGCTATTCATATGCCATGCAGCTAGCAATGGGGATAGTGCTGCCCATGGCTACTCAAGCAGCTATTCAGCTTGGCGTTTTTGAAACGATAGCCAAAGCTGGCAAACTCTCTGCCTCAGAGATCGCAGCCCTCTTACAAGCACAAAACACAAAAGCACCAGTGATGCTTGACCGAATGCTTAGGCTTCTGGTCAGCTACCGTGTGCTTGAGTGCTCTGTTTCTGGTGACAAGACGATGTATGGTCTTACTTCTGTGTCCAAATATTTTGTCAGTGATAAAGATGATGCCTCATTGGGTCACTTCATGGCCTTGCCTCTCGACAAGGTCTTCCTTGAGAGCTGGTATATACATTTGCTTTTATTGTTTTTTCAAATTTTAAATTTTATGTACACTTTGTATGTTATAGCAATAACGTAGTCAATTTTCAACAAGTAGGTTGGGAATGAAAGATGCTGTGGTTGAAGGAGGGATACCATTCGATAGGGTGCATGGAATGCACATATTTGAGTATGCTTCAAGCAACACCAGATTCAATGAAATTTACCATAGGGCAATGTTTAATCACTCAACCATAGCTATGAAGAGAATCCTGTAGCATTACAAGGGCTTTGAGAACGTTAAGCGACTTGTCGATGTTGGTGGAGGCTTTGGTGTCACCCTCAGTATGATTACTTCCAAATATCCCCATATTAAGGCCATTAACTTTGACTTGCCTCATGTTGTACAAGATGCTCCATCATATCCTGGTAAGTATAAGTTATTATTAGTTTTTAAAACAATCATCAATTCACATGATTCTCAGAGAGTTTAATTGTTGCAGGCGTGGTGCATGTAGGGGGAAATATGTTCGAAAGCGTTCCAAAAGGAGATGTCGTTCTGATGAAGGTAATTTACATGAAAGAAATGAAGGCATATACAGATGATCAATGCTGTTCCTTTTTGGTAGACATTTTCACTGACATAATGAATATGGAAATTTACAGTGGATACTTCATTGTTGGGATGATGATCACTGCTTGAGTATATTGAAAAACTGCTACAAAGCAATTCCAGATAACGGGAAGGTCATTATTATGAATTCGATAGTTCCAGAAATACCTGAGATAAGCTCTTCCGCAAGAGAAACATCCCTCTTGGATGTACTTTTGATGACTAGAGATGGAGGAGGAAGGGAGCGAACCAAAAAAGAGTTCACAAATTTAGCAATTGGAGCTGGATTCAAGGGTATTAATTTTGCATGTTGTGTTTGTAATCTCTACATCATGGAGTTTTTCAAGTAGATCCCATTTGTATTTGCACAGAAAATAACACAAAAACCTTTAAAAAAAACACAAAAAACAAAAAAATAAAAACTAAATATCACTAAAAAATAAAAATATATCATTTTTCTTCATTTTTTGTTGTTGTTATGTTGTTATAAACTTATAAATAGTTAGGAATGCGTTGTGTAATACAATAACATATTATGTATTTTTTGTCACTATTTTGTTTGATTGGCAATAAAGTTATGTATACGTTTCTTTCTTCTATTTTTCTTATTGTTTTAATCAATGAAAATAATTTATGCACATAAAAGTACATAAAAAAAAGTATAAATAAAAAATTATTTTATCATTTAATGAAATATTTTTTGTATTTTAATATTTTTATGCAAGTATTTGTACTCTTTTTGTGCATGTATCATAATCAAATAATTCGCGAGACAGTGTGATGTGAAAATAGAAAAATAAGCCAAATTCCCACATAGGTTTGGTGAAACTAAACAAATTTTCTCTATGTTTTAAAATTAAGCAAAACTTTCCCAGACTTAAAAATCTAGAATTTTAGCTCAAAAATCTCAAATCTCAATCGGGATTTGGGATGATTTTTCTTCCTGATTCAAAAACTGATCGGGATTAATTCAGGATAAATTTTCTTCCTAAATCGCAATAAAGATGGGACGGGACGAGATCGGTGTGGGACAGGCACTACAAAAAATAAGGTCTTTAGAGTTGAAATATATCGACGCTAAAATAATCAAAATTGACGCTAAAGGTTATTAGCGTCGAATATTTTCGATGCTAAATTTGGACGTCAACACATTGACGAGAAAGATAATTAGCGTCGAAATATAAAATTTCGATGCTAAAGTATAACATTTTACTTCCAAAATATGTCGACGAAAAATATTATTTTTCGACGCTAAATGACGTATTTTGGTGACGAATATTTTCGATGCTAAAAGATATAAAATATTAAAATATAAATATTATTTTATTACTTTTAGCGTCGAATAATTCGGTATTAAAGGGTATAAGAAATTTATTATTTCAATTATTTTTACTTCAAAACATTCGATTTTTTATTTCAAAAAATATTATTATAAAAAAAAATTTACCGAATAATAGTACAATTATTTTTATTCTATTAATTATTTTTGTTATTATAAATTAAATTTATAATTAAAACTTATTAAATAAAATAAATACATAGTTTATTAACCGTCGTTGATGCTGTGAATATTTATAAAAATGAAAATAAAAATTATTGCTGCTGTGATAGACGGGCGATCGAGCCCAATGCATTCTGGCCGAGTGAGGCCTCCAGTATCTGCCTGAAAGACCTCATCTGCTGGTCGAACTTCTACATATTCCTTTGGTGGTCCTCCTCGATCTACACTACCTTCTCCTGATTCTTCTTCAGCTCTTCTTCGGTATTGTCCAGCTCTTCTTTGGTATTTTCCAACTTGTCATGGGTGCTGACTCGTTGTTCTCGAAGGCACAGGTCAGCAGGAGAAGAAACAACAATTCGTCCAGATGACGTCGGCTTCTTACGAGTGCCAAGTCCGACATTGTACGCTATCTGGTTCTTGAAAACCAATTGCGACAATTCCTCATCTAGTAGAGGGTCGGACCCTGTCTCCTAAGTTTGTCACTGGACCTCCACCATTTCGTTTTGTTTAAAAAAAATTGAAGTTAATGTTCGAACTTAAAAAGAAAAAAATTAAATTGAAAAATATATTTAATTTATTTTAAATACTTAAACTTACGTAGAAGCGTCCGCCTTCTTTATTGATCCATTTTTTCTTCTCATTGTAGTAAGTCACTTGGAAAAACTCTAAAAATGACTGCACCTCACCTGTGCTACTCTGTTAAAAAGAATAAAATGATTATTATTATTAGTAAAAATTAATGAAACTTTAAGAAAAAAAGTTTATGATTATATTTACCTCTTTGCTTTTCTTCTTTTCTTCTCTTCCTCTTCTCTTTTCTTTCTTTCTCTTTTCTTCTTCTTCTCCTTCCTCTTATATCTTACGTTTTTTTCATTCTTTCTCTTGCCTTCTAATTTTTTGGAATCTTGAATAGTGATATCCTTATATGGCTTATTTGATATTATGAAGAATGTGGAAAAGTGTAGAAAATTGAAGAAATTTTGAGAATCTACTAGAATGACCCTCGGGTACTATTCATCTGACTTTTTGATCTGTATTTTTGATAATTCTGGTCCGAATTTAGAAATATATTCAACTTGAAAGTTGTATATCTCGACCTTAGCTTTCCGACGATATAAAATTCATGAAGATCGGAGTTCGTATGAGAAAGTTACGGCCCAAATACCATGAGTTGTTCGTAGTGGAACATCGCATAATTTCGCATGGAAGTTTCAAAGAATTTACCATTTTATCGCCAAAGTCGTTCCATGAATGTATATATGATCGAACATAATTTATGTTACATAACACTTGTTCCGCGATGGAACAGTACTACAGTGCAACAGTAGTTGAGACTACCGGTCGTTACAAATTCTCCCCCCCCCCCCATAAATAGGATTCGTCCTCGAATCCTCTTTAAACTTGGGATCTTATCATAGATCACAGGATTTATGGGTTCCTTATAAACTACCAGCTTTAACTGACTATATACCCATCTTCTTTCTATCCATTTTATTATACCATTTCCCAACAATTTTTCGGGTGCCATCATTACACCCTAGGATAATGTGATGATCCCACTGAACTTGGAATGTCATGACTTGGGAGTTATAACTAGAGCTGTATACTAACTTGTTTGTGTGAACTCTTATTTTGCTGTAACTATTTTGTATCAACAAGACTTCTATTTGACTTAACAATGAAGGTTTTTGCCTAGCTGATCACTCTTCACTTGACTAGTAAGTAAATGATATTCTCTATCTTTCTTAATATCTACTCATGCATCGTACTTCTATTCATACTTGGGTGAACTGCTTCAGAATTCGTGGCTTCAGTGATTCTCCCTTAAGTTCTTTACTAAGAGGTACTACCTCATTTTCAATTCATAAGATATTTGCTAGGTATCCTGGAATTCGTCATTTCCGAACCTCCAGTTGTGATCAATCTTCTTTGTCTCCAAGGAAATTCTTGTCTCTAAATTTTTTGGTTATATTCGATCAAGTTCTTCTTAGTTAGTACTGTTGACTTTCACTAGAGATATTGGTGACTCACGGTTAGGCTTCTCATACTTCCTTTTTCGGAATCGATAAGTTTACAGGAGTGGTACTTGTCATTATTAACAATGCTTGTACTCGATACTCCTTAACGACACTTGTTTGACTTAATTTGAATATTCTTTCTCATCACGTAGCTACTTAACCCTCTATATTTTCCTTGCCAAACTTCCACTGCTTATGAGCTTCTCTCTCAACATTCCACTATTTATGCTTATCTATGGGGCTTAGGACTTCTTAGCTTGCTGATGTTGTCTACTAATGACGCTGGTACTCAAAACGTTGCTTCCGGGTAGTTTCCTAGTGGTCCTCCTCAATTGGCGAAGGATTTAGGTTTAATTGCATGCAACTTGGTGACCCAACAGAACTCTCTGTTATTAACATTGATGTTGATGATTTGGTCTTGGGTAAAGTTTATACACTTTTTTCTTTTGCTTTCAAGGGTCGTTACTCAAATACATGCAAATATTATGTACCTTGAGAATTCACTTGCTATGCCAATTACAATTTTGCAATAACCTATCTCTTGATTTTCGTACTATGAGGCGAATCTACCAGGAGTCTCGTATTAGCTCGCATACATACATTAAATCATGATACAAGTATGATACGCCATGTAGTGATTGAAATTGCTTGAATTAAGAAATCCCACAACCTACATTCTAATCAAGTTTATCCATTATAGATCATCGTAGAAACCGTAAATTTCTTCGGCGAAGTGAAGTAATACTAGCTGGCCTCCAAATTAATGAGTGGACCCCTTTTTTCAAATTGATTTTATTTATATGCTTTTGAATTGAGACTTACTTTTACGAAATATGGCGTTAGCCAAGTTTGATATCCAGTTACTTTTAAAAATGAGAATGATTTGACAAATTGTGATTTTGAAAGTATGATTTCTATGAATTTTGAGATTGGGGAGAAAATCCAATCTAGAGGTTTTTGGAATTAACGGACATGGATTTGATTTGGAGGCATGTGGGAAAACCCCACCTTAGAATTGACGGTTACTAGAATTGACGAATTAAACATGTGCACATGTAGAGCAGGACTAGGGGACGACGATACTTAACACTCCTAGATCCTAGTTTCTGTGGCTTGGGGGATGACGATACGTAACTGTTGGGGTTGGTGCTCAGAGCGCCAATTCCCGGTTGTATTTCTGTTGAATACTTCTGTAAAACATTATTATTATGAATAATATATGCAGTTTTTATAATATAATCTATCTTTCTATATGGTAAAGACGTAATGACCCTAGAATGATTAGTCATGATACAGTTGCAAAAGCGTCGCAACGGACATTGAGAAGTATCATGACGTTGTCATTCTCAGACAGTTCCTGGTCAAGGTTTACACTACTTGGTCAGTAAAGTAAACCCGTTGAGACCGGTACATGTCGTATACTGGAATATATAATTCCAATGGTTTCTCAATGAACCATTAGTCTTGGAGACTAGTATAGACGTGTGAGTGTTTATAGCGGATAAACACTGAACGACTCACCGAAGATTCTTAATAGATGGTACACCAGCGTCAATAAGAATCTTCTTGGGTTGAGTAGCACTTGTGATTCTTAGACTTGAGATGCCATTGTGGGCACATGAGACATCTTCTACACTTAGACGGAAGTCACGTCACCGATCTATTTAGATCAGACCTCCGCCTGTTCGTTGGGTGTAGATAGATCCTCAGGGTGTCCTATGTGTATCAAGATAGGATCCATCAGTTCTGTGTATCAGAGCATAGGTAGTCCATATGATTAGCAATCAGATAAAACCATGGGCCCGTGGTAAAGTTTAGAAGCTATTCTAAACATTCTTTTTGAGATTGCTAATAGAATAGTCGACTGGATAATCCCGATAGAGATTTGGCGTTTACATCTATATCTCTGGGATTTATCCGGATATCTGTGACGGAGGAATTATACATTTGTCATGACCTCGACCTGTATGGTTCAGCGAGATTATCCGTGATCGTCATAATCTACGGGTGGATAGATTATGGACACGAAATTAGATTTCGTGACGGATATACCTGAATCTAGAGAGTCTCAATAATGAAACATACTCGTAGAGCACTAGAGCAACATTAATAAATAATATTGATTATTTATAAAGTCGTTTAAAGGTTAAACGCAATATACATGCTAAAAGAACTAAATAGTCATTTGCTTAATTATTGTGTATTTACATTTAATATTTGATTAATTAAATACACATTAATTAATAGTCAAAATGAGTTATTTTCATTTGCTTGTTATTGATTTCGGCCAAGGCTTTTTTTTGCACAAGTATATATTGTTTTCATTTGCTTTTCATTTGGTTAACCTAATACATTTCACAAAACATAAATCTCCATTGAAGAAGCTAAAGGAACTTTGAGAAAAAGAAAGACAAAATCAAAAAGGCTTGGAAATTTAGTAAGTTTCTCAAACTTGCTATTAGTAAGGAATTTGTTCCTTAGGTTCTAGGCTTTAATATATGATATTCTTAAGTTGTTTCTTTCTTTGTTCCTTGTGGTTTTTTTTTATGGAAATTTTTGGTGAAGTGTGAAGCATGTGTGATGAAGGAAGTGTATAACTATTGTAGTAATAAACTTTCTTTTAAGGTTTTGGAAACCATGTTGCTAATCTAGAGTTATTGACCCACTCTTAAATGATCTAGATTTGATCTTGAGTTGTTTCATTGTGTTGAGACTTGGATTGGATGGAAGAATGATGATTGAAACATTTGATTTAACCAATTTGGTCTATTTGTCCAATTTGATGAAATTGAAGAATTAGGGTTCATGACCAATTCCAAATTTGGGGATTTTCATATATGTTGTGCATTTGGATGTGTATATGATGCATATAAAGTTTCATGTTGATTGGATTACATTTGGATGTGTTTTAAAGTATGAAATGACAAATGGTACATTTTGGCACCTTGGAGGTGCTCACGGCATTGATGAAGAAAAATGGGATTTTTTGTGTTTTTGGTGTTTTGATGTTTTGAACATGATAAGTTCATCTTAGAAATGATTTAGAATCATTAAAAATTGATTAGATCAATTTCGGACTAAAATGGACAAAATACCAAGTAAGGGTAATTTGGTAAATTCACTTAAATATGATTTATTGAATTTTATTTCATAATTTGATTATTGGAATATTAAATAAATATGTTTATTTAATTAATCCGAGAAAAAGTTTTGAAATGTGAAAATCGGATTTTCACCGCTTCCGCTGCGTTACCGGATTAACCCCTGAAAAACCCCTACAAAATGGTATCAGAGGGAGTCTGATTCTAGGCCACCTAATATGATTAGCCTTCATTGAATCAATTTTTAATCATGTTTTCTTGACTTTATGCATGCTTATTAGGATCTAAATTGGTTAGATTTAGGTGTATGACACTTAGCGGAAAATCTCTAATTAATAAGGTTTGAATGTAATTATGTATTTGATGCATATTATATGGTCTGTCTTGTCAATACGGTTTATGAATACTTCTTGGGGACTACATCCGAGACCGTGCCTCTGCTGTGAGGATGTAGCCGATAAAGATTTATTTATACCGGATGTATATCAGATACTAGGTAAATTCAAGTAAAAGCGGAATTCTGAACGTGCCCTAGCTGTCAGGATTACGTAAGTAACTTGAGTTTATCATTGACGAGTTTACCCTTGGTACGTCTCCTTGTGGGCCTGCCTTCACAGCGACAACGAGAAACGGGTCAGACCGGACCTTAGGAGTCATTAGTGAATAGATTGACAAATGAGTTGTCTACCTGATGAATATACGTAGGCGAGACCGTGCCTTCTGCGTGAGCCGAAATATATTCACGGGATCCACTTTTCACTATTAGTATTTAATTTAATTATTAATATTTGTATTCTGTTTTGGGATTACAGTATTGCATGATTTAGTGGGAGGGGCATATTAGATTAAAAATCCATGATCTAGTTTTGCTTTGATATTATATGAAACTTTATTTCTGCTAACCGTTTTTTCGTGATCTATATGAAGATTGGCGATGGCGGCACAATCCACAAATCAGTTTGCCGCGTGCTGATGCGAACAACTGAAAGGCGCTGAGAACTTTGCAGACTGGGATTGGATTTGAGGATTGTCCTCGATTCTGAAAGCTGGGTTATGTTTCTTGAGGGTCCGTTGCCCCTTGCAGTGGGTGCGGATGCTTCGGAGGAGGAACGCAAGTTTTTGAAACTTGGAAGGATGATGATTAAGGGTTAAATCATACATCCTTAGTTTCACTGTCTCCGAACTCAAGCAACAGTACTATGGTAATGTTATTCCTATAGTATGATGACGCGATTGAGACAATCATTTGAGAACCAAGACAAGTGATTGTTCACAAAGTCGCCATGGAACTGTTCCATGCGCGTCTGGATGAGGGGCAAAGTGTTAGCCCACATGTTTCTTCAGATGATCGATTTGATCGATCAATTGAGGCAACATATCTCATCTTGAATGAAATTCTCGGTAGAAGTTTCATTCTTGGTTCACTACCACGCTTCATTCGCCAGTTCGTGATGTACTTCAACATGCACGGGACTGTCTGTACCTACCAAGAGCTACATAGGATGTTGCTCACGGCAGAAGAGGACCTTAAGAAGGGAGTACCGACTCGCCCTCCTAGAACTACTTCTCTTTCGGCTTCTTCCCCCAGATGGTCCAAGGGAAAGAACAAGAAAGGCAAGAAGAAGAAGAAGGCTTTTGGTCCTCAACAACAGGCGAAGATTGCAAAGCCCAAAAGGGCTTCTGAAGACAAATGCCACCACTGCGGAAAAGTCGGGCACTGGAAAAGGAACTGTCCTGATTACATTGCCCAGCTGAGGAGAGACAGAGCTTCTACATCAGGTACTTTTATTTTTCCAGTTATTGATTTATCTTTGCTTGTGAAGCCGTTACATCCAGTGGATTTTAGATTCTGCTTGTCCCATTCACATTTGCAATTCGTTGCAGGTGCTGAAGGAAAGTAGGAAACTGAAGCCTGGAGAGATGCAGTTGCGGTTCGGGAGTGGAGACTCTTTGGATGCAGTTGCAGTGGGAGTATGCGAGATCTCATTGGCCGAATGGGACACTTTTGTTTATATGACTGTCATTTTGTACCGGGATGTGTCGCAAATATTATATCACTTTTTGTATTATACAGAAGGCTTTTGTATTAATATTAAGAATAGTTCTTTGTATTTATATGATAAAAATAATATTCAGATCCTTTGTTGTCCAAACCAGCATGGTCATTACATTGCAAACTTCAAAGATATATTAAATACTGGAGTTAATAAACGTAGTTTACCTGTACTTAATAATACTGAACTTTGGCATATGAGACTTGTGGTCACATTGGCGTTAAACGCCTTACCCAATTGGTTAGGAATGGTTTGATATCAGATCTTACCATTGAATCTTATCCAACTTGTGAATCATGTATTCAGGGTAAGATGACCAAAGCCCCCATTTTCTGGTGTTGGACACCGCGCCTTAACTTACTGGAACTCGTACATTCTGATGTATGTGGTCCTAAGTCAAACTGCTCACAGTGGTTATTCATACTTCGTTACCTTTACCGATGATTTGTCACGGTACGGTTATGTGTATTTGATGCGACATAAATCGGAAACCTTTGAAAAGTTCAAAGAGTTCCGAAATGAAGTAGAAAACAAACTGGTAAATATATTAAATGCCTTCGATCAGATCGAGGCGGTGAATATATGAGTGGTGAGTTCATGGATTATATGAAGGAATTGGGATTCTCGCTCAATATACTCCTCCAGTACACCACCAGCACAATGGTGTGTATCTGAAGGAGAAATCGGACTTTATATGGATATGGTCCGATCGATGTTGAGTTTCACACAGATTTGCCTATTACTTATGGGGTTACTCTCTCTTAACAGCCGCACATCTTTTGAATAAGATTCCTTCAAGGCTGTTCCTACGACACCGTATCAGATATGGTTCGGTAGGAGACCAAATCTTAATTATATTAAGGTTTGGGGTTGTCCTGCCTATGTCAGGGTAACTCAGCAAGAAAGCTTAGGTTTAGTTGGATATCCTTCGAATACGAGGGATATCTGTTCTATGATACCGAGCATCGAAATGGATTTCGTAGCTCGCTTCGCAAATTTCTAGAAGTAGAATTTTTGTCAGAAGGTGGTAATCATAGACAGGTTGAGCTTGATGAAGTCCAACCTGAAAACAACGAACCAACGAGGAACCTGAAGTTCAAGTAGATGAAGACCTTCAACACACACACTCCGTAGGTCGGAAAGGGTATCTATACCTCCTGAACGCTTGTATTTGATACAAGAAAAGAGTCTGGATGTTCTCTTAGTTGAAGAGACAGATCCTTTCACCTATAGAGAATCGATGTTGGACATCGACTCCGTGAAATGCAAAGTGCCATGAAATCCGAGATAGACTCAATGCATGAAAATCAAGTTTGGGACTTGATTCCGCTTCCCGAAGGAATTGTTCCTATCGGTTGTAAATGGGTTTACAAAAGGAACGCGGGCCTGACGGTAAGGTTGAAACTTACAAGGCCCGACTGGTAGCAAAAGGTTACACGCAGCGACCTGGCGTCGACTACGATGAAACTTTTTTCCAGGTAGCAATGCTTAAGTCTATCTGATTTTGCTTTCTTCTATAGCTGCGTTCATGACTACGAGATTTGGCAAATGGATGTCAAAACGGCTTTTCTAAATGGATTTCTTGATGAAGAAATCTATATGGAACAGCCGGAAGGTTTCGCGTCCAGCGAAACCTCGGGTATGGTATGTAGCTTAAGAAGTCCATTATGGACTTAAACAAGCTTCACGAAGTTGGAATCTTCGATTCGATGAATTATAGATCGTCTGGTTTTCTCAAGAATTCGGAAGAATCCTGTGTGTATCAGAAGGCCAGTGGGAGCATGGTCGTATTTTTAGTCCTATATGTTGATGACATCCTAATCATTGGGAATGATTTAGGTATGTTGCAAAGCGTGAAAGTGTACCTCTGTAAGAATTTCTCCATGAAGGACCTGGGAGAAGCTTCCTATGTTTTAGGGATAAAACTCTATAGAGATAGACAAAGGAGGCTGATTGGGTTATCCCAATAACTCGTAATATAGATAAGATCTGGAACGGTATAGTTTTTGGTAACTGTAAGACAGCAAACATACCGTTCTGACATGGGATACATCTTTCAAGAAGATGTGTCCACAAACAGAAGATGAGAAGGTTAGAATGTCTAACCAACCTTATGCTTCGTGTTTGGGTAGCATAATGTATGCCATGTTATGTACGAGGCCTGATATCAGTTTCGCTGTTAGCGTAACTAGCGATATCAGTCCAATCCGGTAATGATCACTGGATGGCCATAAACATATCATAAAGTATCTTAAAGGTACTAATGATAAGTTATTAGTTTATGGAGGAACAAACTGCAGGTTAATGGGTATACAGACTCCGATTTCCAATCGGATCCCGATGATAGAAAGTCTACATCTGGATTTGTCTTTACCCTTAACGGAGGTGCAGTTTGTTGGAGAGTTCCAAACAGGGATCGACAGCTGATTCCACCACTGAGGCGGAATATATTGCAGCTTCTGAAGCTGCAAAAGAGGCTGTGTGGGATAAAGAACTTTATCACAGAATTGGGAGTTGTCCCAAGTATCGAGAATGCGATTCCGTTACACTGTGATAATACTCTGAGCCATTGCGCAAGCAAAAGAACGAGGGCGCATCAGAAGTCGAAGCATGTGGAACGCAGTACCACATCATTCGAGAGATCGTGTCGCGAGGGAATATTGTCGTGTGCAAGGTACCGAGTGAAGATAATGTGCAGACCCGCTGACGAAGGCCATACCTCCGAATCTGTTTGATAAACACGTGGAGTCGATGGTATTAGATACAATCGATATTGGCACTAGAGCAAATGGGAGATTTTGTTGGGGTTTGGTGCTCAGAGCGCCAATTCCCGGTTGTATTTCTGTTGAATACTTCTATAAAACATATTATTATGAATAATATATGCAGTTTCTATAATATAATCTATCTTTCTATATGGTAAAGACGTAATGACCCTAGAATGATTAGTCATGATACAGTTGCAAAAGCGTCGCAACGGACATTGAAAAGTATCATGACGTTGTCATTCTCAGACAGTTCCTGGTCAAGGTTTACACTACTTGGTCAGTAAAGTAAACCCGTTGAGACCGTACATGTCGTATACTGGAATATATGATTCCAATGGTTTCTCAATGAACCATTAGTCTTGGAGACTAGTATAGACGTGTAGGTGTTTATAGCGGATAAACACTGAACGACTCACCGAAGATTCTTAATGGATGGTACACACAGCTTCAATAAGAATCTTCTTGGGTTGAGTAGCACTTGTGATTCTTAGACTTGAGATGCCATTGTGGGCACATGAGACATCTTCTACACTTAGACGGCAGTCACGTCACCGATCTATTTAGATCAGACCTCCGCCTGTTCGTTGGGTGTAGATAGATCCTCAGGGTGTCCTATGTGTATCAAGATAGGATCCATCAGTTCTGTGTATCAGAGCATAGGTAGTCCATATGATTAGCAACAGATAAAACCATGGGCCCGTGGTAAAGTTTAGAAGCTAGTTCTAAACATTCTTTTAGAGATTGCTAATAGAATAGTCGACTGGATAATCCCGATAGAGATTTGGCGTTTTAATCTATATCTCTGGGATTTATCCGGATACCTGTGACGGAGGAATTATTACATTTGCCATGACCCTCGACCTGTATGGTTCAGCGAGATTATCCGTGATCGTCATAATCTACGGGTGGATAGATTATGGACACGAAATTAGATTTCGTGACGGATATACCTGAATCTAGAGAGTCTCAATAATGAAACATACTCGTAGAGCACTAATAGCAACATTAATAATAATATTGATTATTTATAAAGTCGTTTAAAGGTTAAACGCAAATATACGTGCTAAAAGAACTAAATAGTCATTTGCTTAATTATTGTGTATTTACATTTAATACTTGATTAATTTAAATACACATTAATTAATAGTCAAAATGAGTTATTTGACTTATATCCTAAATGAATATATGTATTTAATATTTAATGTAAATATATTTAATATATTATATATTTATATTTGATTAATTATTAATTAATTAATTGTTAAATGATTAAATTATTAAAATATAAATACCTTACATTAGATATTTAAGTAAATGATGTTAGTTGCAATTGTTGACTTAAATAAATATCTATCTATAAGTAGTTTTAGATATTTATATTAAGATAACAAATGTATTTGAAATGAAAATGAAATGAAAAAAATTTGGTATATGATTTCTATTGATTTCGGCCAGGCTTTTTTTTGCACAAGTATATATTGTTTTCATTTGCTTTTCATTTGGTTAACCTAATAATTTCACAAACATAAAATCTCCATTGAAGAAGCTAAAGGAACTTGAGAAAAGAAAGACAAAATCAAAAAGGCTTGGAAATTTAGTAAGTTTCTCAAACTTGCTATTAGTAAGGAATTTGTTCCTTAGGTTCTAGGCTTTAATATATGATATTCTTAGTTGTTTTCTTTCTTTGTTCCTTGTGGTTTTTGTTGATGGAAATTTTTGGTGAAGTGTGAAGCATGTTGATGAAGGAAGTGTATAACTATTGTAGTAATAAACTTCTTTTAAGGTTTTTGGAAACCATGTTGCTAATCTAGAGTTATTGACCCACTCTTAAATGACCTAGATTTGATCTTGAGTTGTTTCATTGTGTTGAGACTTGGATTGGATGGAAGAATGATGATTGAAACATTTGATTTAACCAATTTGGTCTAATTTGTCCAATTTGATCAAATTGAAAATTAGGGTTCATGACCAATTCCAAATTTGGGGCTTTTCATATATGTTGTGTATTTGGATGTGTATATGATGCATATAAAGTTTCATGTTGATTGGATTACATTTGGATGTGTTTTGAAGCATGAAATGACAAATGGTACATTTTGGCACTTTGGAGGTGCTCACGGCATTAATGAAGAAAAATGGGATTTTTGGTGTTTTTTGGTGTTTTGATGTTTGAACATGATAAGTTCATCTTAGAAATGATTTAGAATCATTCAAAATTGATTAGATCAATTTCGGAAAAAATGGACAAAATACCAAGTAAGGGTAATTTGGTAATTCACTTAAATATGATTTATTGAATTTTATTTCATAATTTTATTATTGGAATATTAAATAAATATGTTTATTTAATTAATCCGAGAAAAATTTTTGAAATCTGAAAATCGGATTTTCACCGCTTCCGCTGCGTTACCGGATTAACCCCTGAAAAACCCCTACAGTAACGCCCCAAGACCACCAGATTTTAGGGTTAGGGGGACGGTGATACGTAACGCCCCTAGACCTTAGATTCAGGGACCTGATAGTTGCATGCATTGGGGGACGGCGATACATAACGCCCCAATATCGTGGATTTGCACACCTAGCTCCAGTTCAGTGGCTTGGGGGACGACGATACGTCATGCCCCAAGGCCACTAGTTTAGGCGCATGGGGGACGGCGATATGTAATGCCCCCATACGTCAGGTTTTCCACAGATACTCAGAGACATGATTTTCATAATGATGGTTTTATAAAATAGCTTTTACGAGAAATAGTTTTCTGAGAAACTCGGAGTTTTATAGAAAGAAATGTTTCTAGAAAGTTTCACATAAAAGAATTGATTTTCAGAAAAGAAAGAGTTTTAGAAAAGATAGATTTCTTGAAAGGTTTCAGTTTTAGAACAATGGATTTTATAAGAATTTCAGTTTTCTGTTTTAAAACTGTCCACTCACTAAGTAGTTCAAATGATCTAAACCCCTACTACTCTCAGTCTTTTTGTTTTGCAAGTATACTCGGTGGATGAGCTCGAGGGGATAAATACTTATGGATGTCACCAGGGTGTATGGTCCACCAGATCGAGTAACGAGTTATAGTCCAATTAGAGTCAGAGTAAAGTTGCATGCATATGTTTATGTTATATAAGTCATTGTAATAAGTTAAGTATCCTTAAACAGAGTTGTACAGAAATGTATTGTTGAGTATTCAGTTATGAGTTTGACATTCATTTTAAGATCTTAAGTTGGGCTATGGTCCCATACATAAGATATATTCGAAATAAGAATAGTAGAGTTGATCATAGCTATAGAGTCAGAGGCTCAGGGAGATGAGACGGCATATTCCCTGTCGGTAGCATCTTCTGAGAAAGGGGATTGTTACACTACGTCTATGGAAAAAGCGGTCATATAGCAAAGGATTGCAGAAATAAAAAGTTTCAGGACAAAGGCAAGAAAAAGAAGAATGAGGCCTATGTCATTGAAGATGAGCTAATGACAGATGAAATCTCATAGATGAACCTCTTAGTAGTTATAATTGAAGACAACTTGGTTGGAAAATCGAGAGAATGATGGGTAGACACTGAAGCTAATCGCCATATATTTGTTGATAGTATGATGTTTTCTATATATCAAAAGGTCAACAATGGAGATCAATTGGCCATGGAAAATTCCTCCACCTCCAAAGTGGTAGGACAAGACACAGTGGTTCTGAAGATGACTTCCAGAAAAGAACTGATATTGAAAAATATGATGCGTGTTCCGGACATCAAGAAGAATCTAGTTTCAGGATCCCTCCTAAGCAAGAATGACTTTAAGTTAGTTTTTATTTCTGACAAGTTTGTTCTTACCAAGAATTATATTTATGTAGGACTTTTCAAATTCAATGTAATGATTGTTAATCGGCATAATGTTATTAATAATAATAAAGCCACATCTTCTGCTTTTATTATTAAGTCACAAAAAATATGACATGGTAGGTTGGGACATATTAATTATGATATAACATAAATTAATTAACATGGACCTTATAACTAGACTTACAATTGATAATCAACATGAATGTGAAGCATGTGCTGAAGTGAAAATAAATAGAACATAATTTCATTTCGTAGAACGAAGTTCTGAACTTTGGAGCTTGTTCACACAAATGTGTATGATATGAATGTTGTGCAATCTAGAGGCGGTAAAAAGTATTTTGTCATTTTTATCGATGATAGCACAAGATTCTATTATGTGTATTTGTTGAGGAACAAAGATGAAGCTATTGAGAGCTTTATACACTATAAGAACGAAGATGAAAATCAACTTGGGAAAAAAAAAAAATCATGAGTGATATGGGAGGTGAATATGTGTCATCATTCGAAGAATATTGTTTTAATCATAGAATTATTCATGAAACTATTATTCCTTATTCACCTTAACAAAACAGGATTGTAGAACGCAAGTACCGAACGTTAAAGGAAATGATGAATGTCATGTAGATAAGCTCTGATTTAGCCCAAAACTTACGGGAGAAAGCCTTACTTTCCGCCAACTACGTTCTGAACAAGTTATCTCACAAAAGATTGGATAAGGCACTATATGAATTGTGGAAATGTCGTGCACCTTCCAAAAAATCCCTGAAAGTATAGGGCCGTCTCGCTAAAGTCGTGGTTCTAAAATTTAAGAAGGATAGAATATGACCAAAAACTGTTGATTGTATATTAATTAGATATGCATACAACAGTAACGTGAATTGATTTCTGATTCATAAATATAAGATTCTTGACATCAATCCAAATATGATAATTTAGTCAATGAATGCATCATTTTTTAAGAGACATTTCCTTGTAAAGAAAAATAAAGAATTGATTGTCTCAAAAGGACTGTTGAAACTGTTACAAGTAATGATCAAGTTAACCAAGAATCAGATGAACCTGGAAATGTTGATAAAAATGAACCTAGACATAGCAAGAAAATAAGAACGTGTAAGTTATTTAGACTGGATTTCCTGACATACTTGTTAGAAAATGAGCCTCAAAGCTATTGAAAAGCAATGTCTTTTTCAGATGCTCTTTTGTGGTAATAGGCTACCAATAGTGAGATTGATTCAATCCTACAAACCCATATTTGGGAGTTGGTTGATCTTTCTTCGGGCTGTAAGCTACTGAGATACAAATGGAATTTCAAACGGAAGATGAATTCGGATGGATCATAAAAGGTTATAGACAAAAGGAACCTTAATTACTTTAATACATATTCACCAGTGACTTGTATCACTTCAATAAGAATGCTTATGGCCATAGCAGTTATATTTGCTCTTGTAATAATCAAATAGATGTAAATGCAACATTCTTAAATGGTGAATTGGATGAGCAGATTTACATGGAACAATCAAAAGGTTTTAATGTTCCTAGACAAGAACATAAGGTGTGCAAACAAGTAAAATCCTTGTACGAATTAAAACAAATACCTAAACAATGACATGAAAAATTTGACAAAGATGTGTTGTCAAATGGATTCAAAATCAATGAGTGCGATAAGTGTCTATACACTAAATCAACTCAAAATAGATATGTCATTGTATGTCTCTATGTTGACGATATGCTAATAAATGGTAGTAATCATGAGATGATTCAGTCTACCAAGTAAACATTGACCAGGAAATTTGACATGAAAGATTTAGGAGTGACTGATATGATTCTAAGAATTAAAATTTCTAGAACATCAGAGGGATACATATTTTCTCAAGCTCATTATGTTGAGAAAATACTTGAGAAATATAACAAATGAGATTTAAACGTAGCTATGACTCATATGAACCTAACTCTTCATTTGTCAAAGAATACTGGTTCGAGCGTATCACAATTAGAGTATTCGAGAATCATCAGAAGTTTGATATATCTTATGAATTATACATGACCAGATATCGCTCAAGCCGTAAACAGGCAATCCAGGAAATACCTACTGGAAAGTCATAGTAAGAGTTTTGAGGTATTTGAGAGAAACCTCAAAATATGGTTTGTATTATATAAGAAATCATGTTGTTTTATAATGGTACATCGATGCTAACTGGATATCTGATACAACAAATTCTAAGTCCATGAGTGGATTTATTTTCACGTTAGGGGGTACAGCCATATCATGGAAATCCTCTAGACAAACGTGTATTTCCCGGTATACAATGGACTATGATTTCATAGCATTAGAAAAAGCTGCAGAAAAAGTAGAACAGCTTTGAAATTTCTTAGAGGATATTCCAAACTGGCCAAAATCGGTGTCTGCTATAAGCATACATTGTGATAGCTAATCGGCTATTAGGAGAGGCCAAAATTTAAAATGTATAATTGTACATCTCGACATATACATCAAAGATACAATACCATAAGGAAAATACTCTCAAGCAACATAATTTCAATAGATTATGTTAAATCAAAGGAAAACATAACAGATCTACTTAGTAAAGGTTTACCTCGAGAGCAAGTTGAGAAGTCATCGAAGGGAATGGACTTGAAGCCTAGAAATTAAGAATTATCATTGTGGAAACTCAACCTAGCTGGTTGGAGATCCCAAGTTCTAGGTTCAAAATGGACAACTGAATTTTTTTACAATTCAAACCAAGCACTGTAAAGTTCTATACTATTTCCCATTACTGTAATGATGCATAGTGCTATCTGTCACGATTAGGATAGGCGAAATATTTTAATGATCGCTACATTGGGAGAAGAGTCCTAATCTGGGTAAAGACAGAGTATCTTTTACAGTAGATCACCTATTTCAAGTAAGAAGTGAAACCGCTTCCATAGGACTCTTAAAGGCTGGATTCCCTAAAATACTTGATGAAGCCATACCAATATTCATGGCCAATTGAACACAACAGTAGAATAAAAAATGATCGAAGTGAAGCTGTGTTATGGCTATTGTCTTGTTTTACACCAACGGCGAAGTAGTTCAAGGCTATGGTCACTGGTTTGCCAAGTAAATCCGATAGTCATTTACTATGAAAGGTTCAAGGCGAAAGCTACCTAATCTGATGCAGCTCTATTTCAAGGAAATTTTTTTTAAGTGTCCACATTAATATTAGAGAATTGTGGGGGATGGTAATAAATTCTCTAATATTTATAAGGTGTTGCATTTCAGAGACATGCCTCTTAGCATGTGTCCTATAGGAGAGACACAAATTAAAGGGGCATGTCCTCTAAAATTGATAGAATATAACTCTTGAGTTCAAAGGGCATCATAGAGGAGTGTAACATTTAGAAGAATTATATCCTTAAACTAAAGAGTGCCTACAAAGGCACCCCTACATGTCTATAAATGGATATCATTAGGTTCTCATTTAATTATTGACTTTTCCCATTTGTCATTATACATAATTAGAGAGTCTAACCAATAATAAAATAGAGTTTCCACCATTTTCAAGTTTGTAGATCTTGATTCAAGGAGTGCATCTTTTGATCAAGAAGCAACCAAATATATTGGGAGAACGTTAGCCAATACATCAGTAAGTGCACCGAGGCAGGGCTAATAAGTTCTTAAGGACAAAGATTTCTCGACTTGGTTTGGAGTATTTTCATCTTCTACACACGACAATTACATGTTTTTTTCTAAGTTCTTGAGTTAGTATTGATTGTATGTTTAGTCTTTATTAGAGTTATGCATGAATGTTACATAATATGCATGTTTAATTTAATTACGACACATCCGCCAACATCTACGTGTATAAATATACAATACAATACATAAAACGAAAGTCATTTTTTTAATAAAACTTGGGGCAAGATGAAAGATTTTATTAATGGTAAAGGAAAATATGATGGAAGACGAAATAACTCTTACCACTAATGGAATGAAAACAAATTTTCATGAGTTAAAAAATGTCACATTATTATAACAAACGAAAAGCCTTATTATATAATTAATTTAAAAACAGAATTACAGAACTGGAATTAATCTTACTAAAGGCAACACCCAAGTGCCAAGTTCTTACAATAAGCAAGCAATGACTTTAACTAGTAGTTAAGTTTTTATTTTAAACATGTCCACGCAAGTCTCGGTTGCAAGCCCCCGGTTCCAGAATTTCTCGTAGTACTCACTGTATGCAAAGTTCCTGTAAAGGGCAGGATTATCATCGTTGATCAATTGTGTTGCTGGTCCGATCACAGCATCAGATGATGGACAATAGAATGTTGGGATTGAAATCCTTTCCTTGTTGCAATTCACTACGGCACGATGTAACACGCTCTTGTAACGATCATTGCTTAGTATCTACACAGGAAGGCAGTAAAATTATTTGAACCGTACGTATGAAAATTGAAGCATAATTTTTGTCAGACTCTCTGCAGAAGAAATGACACCTGAATTTGATCTCCAATATTGACAGTGAAGGTGTGTGGAATGGGATTGACAGCAACCCACTTGCCATCTTTGAGAACTTGTAAGCCTGGCACGTCATCTTGAAGAAGAATGGTGATTACATTAGGATCAGCATGGCCGGGTAACCCGTACGTCAAATCCGGTTGCGGACATGGTGGATAGTAATTGATGGCCATGTGCTGCCCATGCTTGCCTAGTGCTTTGTTTATGTAATCCCTTTCCAGGCCTAAGCTCTGAGAAATTGCTTCAAGCAGTGTCAATGCTAACCCTCTAGCATTTCTGCAATAATCAGCAACATCCTCTCTGTCGAACAAAGTAAAATTTCAGATGTTGCAACTTCATTTGAATTATATATGAATTAAGATCCCCTCCTTTCTTTTTTCCTTTCCTACCCTTTTATTGGTTTTATAATCCAACTACATTTGATATATACAAAGGACTTGGATTCGGATTTATGCCGAGCTTTTATCAAATTGTGATAGGTATGTAGTTATTAGATAAAAATTTATATATAATTAAATATAAATATGTCTTATATTTAATTTAATATTGATATTTATTAAACTTTTTCTTCGGAGTGAGTTCGTTTGGTGGAGTTCGAGTAAAGAAATATTGGAGTTCGGAAAAGGCTGCTTAGTGCGGGTAGTAGACCGGGCCGGTGGTTCGGTTCGGTTCCGAACCGGTTAATTCCGGTTCGGTTCCAGTTCCACACTAAAATGGAACCGAAACCGGAACCGAACAGTTCGGTTCCGGTTCCGGTTTCATTTGTTTTTTTTTTTTTTACTTTTTTGAAAATAAAAGTTAAATTACAAATAATTACATTAAATTATTTTTTTTGAAAATAATTACAAATAAAATTACATAATTACAAATAAAATTATGTAAATTACAAATTATGTTAAATTACATTACATAATTACACTAAATTACAAATAAAATTCTTATCTAAAAAATAAAAAAAATATATATTATTGTATAAATTCAAACCGGTTCCGGTTGGAACCCTAACCGAACCGGAACCGGTTGGAACCGGAACCGTCTGGTTCCAACCGGTTCGGTTCCGGTTCCGAACCGGAACCTTGGCCGGGTCTAGCGGGTAGAAGAGTTTCTTCAACTTATTACTGTTTTTTTTTTAAAGAAGTTATTACTGTTAGGGTAGTTAAGTTAGCAAAGATTTTGCCTATCGATCAACGTCATCATTAAGTTTGTTTTACTAGTGACTTTGGGTGATAACCTATATCCAAAGTGATTTTTCTCATCCCCAAATGACATGGCTTGGTGGTGTAGAGTTCAGAATCTCACCTTGAGGTCGTGGATTCGAATCCAGAGAGTGTGTTTCTTGTGAGTGTCTGGGATAGCCAGGGGTTTTACCTGCTTCGCTTAAGCCGAATGGGTGGTTTGGCGGTGGGGTTTCCAACGATTTCAAAAAAAAAAAAAAAAATTTCTCTATCAATAGTTTTTCACTCCATCAATAAAATCTCATGCATTGATTGTGTTGATTCTTACTCTTTAATTTCTATTTAGACAAAGTGTGTGGTTACGAGACTTGAGAGTGGTTGGACTAATTAATACTTGTCTTAGAATTTTGTAATTAAATTTTTAAATTCCTTATTGTTACACATATTCTCCAAAGGTGTATAAAGATTATAACTAGCGTAATTTTATATATGATTAAAACCTTAAAATGTTGTATGTATGTAAAAATAGTACCTGAAAGATTGAGGGTTGGTGGGCCATTCAGGCATGTAGTCCTCTAAAGGGTGGCAATGGAGTCTTAAGTAATCCCTCCAGTTGGATACTTTTTCAGTTTTTACATTGAAACTAGTAGAGAGTCTTGTCGCCTTCATTGGATCGTCCGAATAATTCTTCAATCTTTCAATCTCAGGCAAATGGAAAAATTCTCTTGACACACATAACATCTTGGCTATCACCTCTTCTGGGATCCCATGGTTTTTAATCTTACATAAAGGAAATAACAAAAATGTGTTATTATATAAGAATCTTCAATACATGCCTGTTTGTAATACGCATACCTGAAAGAAACCATAATCTTGACAAGCTTGACCTATCTGTTTGATCACTTCAGGGCGGTTTGGGCCATTGAGACATTGGAGATCAACTAGAGGAATGCAATCACCAAGACAAACTTCATCAAGATTTGGACGATCTGATGCTGGTCGTATGTAGTTTGATGGAACCGAGCTTACCCTGGATGCGATGTCGGATACTAATGATTTTGCGGAAGCCATTGCAGAAACTGCTCGTTCAGAAGTTGATGGATGGCTTTTTTATAGGAGAGTGAGCTTTTAAATTTTATTATTACTTTTAAATTTGAATTGTAAGAAGAGTCTGAGATATCACAAAATCTGAGCTAATTACATGGCCTTATTAGAATTGATTACTGAGTTAATTACCTGCAATTTCAGGATAATTAACATAAATGTCACTATATGTATATTATCATGATAAAGTAACTGGAGATAAGCACCGCCCAAAAACTAGAAAATGGATTAAAAAATAATAATTAAATTGTAATACCCCGAAATTTTTCGAGAACTGTGCTGGAAGGTTTCCGAATTAAAGTTAAGGATTTTGAACTTGATGATATTTGAAAATAAGAGATTATGCGTTAGAAATTAGGTCGGAATGTTTTAAGTTGAAGTTTCGTCGCGTTGGAAAACGTGTGGTTTCGAGAATCGATTACGTGATTCCTGTTTATATTGTTATACGTGGAAAGTTTATTTTTTCGGCTATTAAAATAGAAAACAAATTCTGATTGAGCTAATTTTTGAACCATTGGACTCGTTTTTTTCGAGATGAACAACTTTCTTGTTGAACAATTTTCGAAATTTGTATAATAATGACTTCCAA
>SKCR01050942.1:0-38471 GCA_019454045.1 Zanthoxylum bungeanum | reverse complement strand
AGCTTGGAGCTTGGAGTCTTCTTCCTCCTCTTGGCCGAACCATCCATCACTTGGAGCTTCTACCATTTGATCATCTTCTTCATCACAAGGCATTGTAAGTATGATTCCGCCATCATGTTTAAATATATATTCTTTTAGTATTTTATATGCTTAATCTTTCTTGGGACATATAAAAGAAACCAACAGTCAATACCTTGTACCGCTTCCTCATAGATAGTCGGTTCATCTTCCTTAATGAGATTAATGTCTACATGAGGTGAGATCAGAAACCCATACCTCTTAGGTAGTTTTGTGACTCTCTTCGACCTACAAGGTTCTTGTGTATTAGAAGATTATGGAATAGTCTCATCCCTGATGGACTGTTCGTGTTCCGTGAGGGGGTCGGTTCTAGGAACAGTATCACTCTGATTTTCATCGAGTTCTATTTTCCTCCCACTTATCACTGCATCTATGAATTCCTTTCAAGACATGGTGGTGTTTTTATACAAATTAACTATGTTACAAAGGAAATTTTTATTTTATCATTTTTGTAATTGGATTACTTGGATATATAAATGATAAAAGTCATTATGATTAGTTCCGCATTAATAAGCTATGAGACAAATTAATACACGAACGCTTTAATCGTTAAACATCCCTAGTTGTAGTATTATCGAGACTGGACATCGATAATGCGGAATATACTAGTATTACACTTGTGCGAGTTATGAAAGCTTAACGGTATAGTTCTCATATATTTAAGTATTGGATACTTATGGAAGTATGATATGAGGTTCTGTTAGCCATTGGACTGGGAACAGCTTCGCTTTGGAAAGACCCCTCGGAATCCCATTGGTAGTATGGCTATGTGTTTATAGGAATCCGAATCAGGGTAGGTGTATGTGGTATTTGTTGAGTTTCAATCAAGTCCCAAGGATCACAAACATGCACAAAACGAGTTGAATACACAAAGGAGTAAGGCGAAATAATACTCACATTGATGGGTTTTGATGAAAAGAAGAAGACAAGCCTTCAAGCTTCCTCCATAGCTTGACAATAGCTTCCTCATGCAGTGGACTGCTCGGTTGGTGACTGGTTTGCCTCCTCCATGTTCGGCCATTGAAGACTCCATTGAAGCTTCAAGCTTCAAGCTTTCCAAGCTCACAAATTCGTTTCCCTATCACCATAATATAACCCATGTGTGTGCTAGCACTACTCTTCTTCAATTTGCTTCTCAAAATTTCGGTCAAAACCAGAAAATTTTTGAAGAAATCGGCTTGAAGCCGTGAAGAAAGAAGTGAAAAGAGAGGGAGAGGAAGAGATGCGTAAGTGGTGAGAGAGAGAGAGGAAAATGATTTTGGTTAATATATTTATTTTATTTTCCAAAAACAAAAACAAATATATAAATTCATTTTCATTATATATATCAAAAGTCAAAAAGTTAAAAGTTTATTAATGCTTTTCATCATTTCACATCACTATTCACATCACATCTATTCACTTTAATAAAGTGACAACACATGTCATGTCATATCACTCAAAGAGACAAGTGATTTGACGATTGATGCGACTAGCGATATGACGCACGATTTGACTTGCGTGCCGCACTCGAATTCGAAATGCGAATGCGCTCGCAACAATCCCGGGCTCGGGTTCGCTAATTCCAAATTAACGAATTTTCCGTCGCGTCGTAATTAAATGATTAAGCCTAACGAATCACTATTCACGTCGCTAACGAATTAATTCTAAATTAATTCGTTCGCCCGAATTAAAATCTAATTTTAATTCCGCGTCGAAATCTAATTTCTTATAATATATCGAATATATTATTTTATCGATTAATTCCAAATTAATCGTTCTCTCTCTTAATTAATATTTTATCCCAGATAAAATATCTCCGCAATTAATCCCAGATTAATTTTCTCTCTCTCTTCTAATTAATCCCAGATTAATTAAAGTGCGAGTTATACATCATCGGTGAATCTTCAGGAAGCGACCCATGAGATCTCCGGATAGTTGGCAGTAAATACGGTCGTCGGATAATCCGAACACGTAAGTACCTCGTACTACGTTTATATCGATTTACAAGACAAGGTTGGCTTCTAGCAAAGCGCCATGCCTACCCAATTCTCCAGAAATATTCTTACAGGAATATATAGATCTGTATCAAGTGTAATATACCGTAGTATTGTGTAGTATCGGTCCCAGTATCGGATAGTCACGTGCTAGGGCTGGGGCTGGATAAGTGTCTGCCCCGTCCGAAGCACATGTCGGATGTCTGGTAACTAGTCTCTATAATCGGATATGCATGACCTAGTCATAACATCCCGATGGTTGCGCAACACTTAAGAGCACTAGTACCGTATCCTGCGTGACATCATCTCCACTATGACTGAAGTGATACTTCCGTCTTGACATCACACCCAATACACTACGACTCTCTGATAAACCCAGAAGTGGTGTACACAGAAACGGTTAAAGCCCTGTACCACCAAGACCAAAGTCTACCGATTATCGCAAGTATTAGCGATGCAAGTCTCAGGTTAAGACTATACACACCTACCTTGATTTCGGCCTCCCATAGACACATAGTCATAATACCAATGGGATCCGAAGGGTCTATCCAGAGCGAAGCTGTTTCCCGTACCATCGGTGTGAAACACGACCTCCTATCGCACTTGCATAAGTATCCAATACTTATATATATGAGAACTATGCCGTTGTGCCCTCACAACGCACACAAGTGCAATACTAGCCTATTCCGCATTATCGATGTCCAGTCTCGATAATACTTCGGCTAGGGATATTTAATGGTTAATCATTCGGGGATTGATACTGTCTCATATCATCTCAATCCAGGAACTAATCATATGGACCTCTCTTCATTTATATATATCTATGGTGATTTAATCACAAATGATGAGAGTGCAATTTCCTTGTCACATAGTTAATTTGCTACAACAACACAATGACCTGTACAAATAGTGACGCTATGGGTCATTTTGTCCAACAATCTCCCACTTGGCACATAGCCAGTCACTCAAGTGTCCCACACCCGAACTATGTACGGTTCGCTCAAATTGCTGAGAAAAGGTTTTCGTCAGCGGATTTGCGTAATTATCTTCTGACGCGATTTACACGATCATCACATCGCCACGATGTATGATCCGAACGAATCAGATGATATAGAAGTATATATCTGAATCGTCGATGAGACCTTTAATTCATTAGCCTGTGCTGACGCCTAGCTCAGCTGCTAAAAGAACTATATCTAATCTAATTAGATTTATTATCGATCCAAATGGATTCTATTGCTGCCTCAGCTGCAGCAATAATCCGCATTTGTTGTTTATTCGGCAACAGTTATCTTGCTCGGAAGATTTGCAGCTCACTGTCCCAGTGTTCAAACTTTTATAGTACCGCAGTATTTACCGGTTTGGAAACTTGCAGCAGTGATCCCAGTCACTTCAAGTTCTCCATCTCCATAGTTTAAGACAATATCTTTAGTTCTCTCAGATACTAATAGATGTTCTTAATCTTCAATCCAGTGACTATCACTTGGATTGACCCGATTGTGACTCCATATGCTCGAAGCGTATGAGACACCAATACAAGTACATTTTAAATGTACAATTTCCAGAGAGTGTTAACAACTCCAAAACTATCCCTGTAGATCTTTATTCCTTGAATAAAGGTTGTTACTCCCCAGAATCCACGGAGAATTTCTTATGAAAGCCAAGCTTTCACCGATTGTTTTATGGGAATTTCATTATCAGTGCTCTCCCACTAACCTCCTTATATACACAAGAATTATTTCGTTTTGAGTCAAATCATAAACTATTATGATTATTTCAAAACGTTAGTTTCCAGAACCTTATGCTTGTTTCAATCAAAATATGGATCGAATAACCCGCAAACCTTGTTTGTCGGTTATGCAAAATCGTCAGGATGTTGTAAACATCCCCTCCAAAAGGTTTCCTTTTCAGGAAAGCGATTTTGATATGCAACTGACACATTTCATAAATGAAATATGCAGTTATCAACAAGCATCTTCAAAATGGATTTACCATGGCAACAGGTAAAAGGTTGAACCGTTATTAACACAATGTTGATAACGATACTTTTCCGTCAAAAGCTTTGTACGTTGGTATGTTGCCATCCATGTATGTCTTCTTGAAGACATTTAATGTACCAATAGGCACAATGCCTTGTAGTACAACAACTAGTATCCAAAATAGTTGTTATACATGGAATCCATTTCGGATTCATGGCACTTTGCCATAATAGGGAGTCGATACCTTGTATCACTTCCTTAAAACGTAGTCGGTGGATGTACCTTCATAAGATTGACATCTTTATGAGGTTAGATCAGAAACCCATACCCTAGGTCATTTTCTGACTCTATCCGATCTACTCAGTTCTTGTGTATTCGAAGATTAATGGTACAGATTCATCATTGATGAACTATTTGTGTTCCATTACGGACCTTGTGCCTTGAACAGTATTACTCCGATTTTCATCGAGTATCACTATCCTCCCACTGACCACTGCATATCGGTATTCCTCTCAGGAAAAACCGCATGGTGAGCAACAATCACATTGTTCTCATGTGAGATTTATAAGTACTATACTTATGGTTTCCCTTAGGATAACCTATATTGGCACTTATCCAATTTGGGTCCTTAGTTTGGTATCATCCAAACGTTATGCCTGGCATACCCAAATTATCAGGAATGAGAAACCTCGTTTCTTCCCTGTTCATATCCTATATGATATCTGTCAAACAGATTTATATGGAATCTTATTCTAAATAAGTTTTGTACTGTTAGTACATATCCTATTGAAGGAAATAGTAGCTCAGAGCGACTCGTGATTAGCCTTATCATGTCTAACATGATTCGGTTAATCCGTTCGGACACACCGTCACTTTGACGTGTTCCGGGAGGAGTCTTCATTTGAAAGAACACTATACTCTTTCAAGTATATAAGAAACTTATTGCTTAAGTATTTTCCAATACGGTCTTACCGTGGCGGCATAATACTATAGCCGATCTGTTTGTCTATTCGTGTCGAAACTCTAAAAGTTTCCGATTTGTGTTCTTCAAAAGAAACACATAACCATAACGTGATGCCACATCCGTTTTAAGGTCACAAAATATTCATGTTCACATCTAGCCTAGCTTGATATGGGCCCACTAACTTCACCATGAATAGTGCTAACAGATCGGTGGCACTTACACTATTACCAAGTAAACAGAGCAATCTCAGCTTGAAGTCAGTACCCTGCTCAAAGCAGATTCTGAACATCAATACATATATTTTATGTACCACACTAAGTATTTAAAATCTAATTTCAATACTAGCTGTGAACATAACTAAGACAAACATTTTTTAAAGTAAGAGCCTTGCCCTTTCTTTAATTCCTTCGTGTCTGCCATATCTAAATGGTAGTCACTTTGGGATATGTCAATTATCCTTTTCAATATTTCAGAAACCTTAGGCCAAGCCTTGGGTTTTTAGAATATCGAAACGATGTGCACCTCGTGCTACATGCCCAATTGCAAACTTTGACTTTATCTCCTCTAGAATAGTCAATTAATTCTCCAAGAATTATAAATTGCAATTTTAATACTTCTTAAATCTAAAATTAGATTTATGACAAGTATATTAAATTAAGCATTAAAGTCATCATCACATAAATCTTCCAAAGATTTATGCTCCACTTATTTTGCTTAATTTTGGGCGTAAGGTATAATAAGTTATTTTATCAAATAAAGTAACCTATTATTTATTCCCAATTTGAAAATTAATTCATTTAAAATATTTTAATCCCAGATTATATTTTAAATATCCAACTTTTCAATTTTATCTTGATTACAATAGTCCAACTACTTAATCAACGATTAGTGGTACTATATATATTATAATGATTATAATAGTCCAACTATATAATCAAATATAATCCAAATTAATTAACCTCAATTACATTGATTACTATAATCCAATTATAAAATCAACTGTAAACTGAAATTAATTAATTCAAATATATTGATTAATATAATCCAATTATATATAATCAAGTATAATACAGTCCAACTGTTTATTAAAACAACAATTTAAATATTAGTCTAACTAACATTTAATCTAATGACGAAATGATTTAAATGAGCGCGTATGGCGAGTAATTGAACGAGTATTGCAAATTCAATTCTTGCCTCCCACTATTTTTCGTCGAGTCTCTAACCCTCTGTCGAGTACTCGGGAAACCGTGTTTCCTAGTGGGCTAGGATCCCGTTAAATATCACACAATCTTGACTTTGGCCAACAAATTGTATGATAATTAACTAGGTAGATCTCGAAGATCAATTGGATCTCATCCAACTCCTAGATCCAGTAGGTGGACATCCAAGTCCTAAACATATATCATATATATGCCTATATATCGAATATATACCCTAACCTTTTTCCTCTGAATCAACTAGGCCTTGGCTTTGGCACAACAAACCTAGTGATCCCAGTCAAGCGCGGACCCATTGACATGGAAGCTTTGTAATCAATGTCAATGGACAAGAAGTGGTCTTGACTTTGGCCAACAAACCACAACTTGGACACGACACCGATATGGAACAAAGCCTCGTGATTAAAACACATCTTTGACGGACAAGGGCTTGACTTTGGCCAACAACCCATGCCAATCTCGGATCTTGAGTAAGAATCACTCAATGGAAGGAAAATAAACGATTGATATTTAACGAGGGTTTTTCGCGTGCAAATTGGCTACCAATTTATTATCTTTGTTAAGGTCTCATCATCATACACCCTTAAACATGCATTCTAAACACATAATAAAGCGCATATGTAAAATAATAATGATATGCGGATGGATATTTTACATTGATCCTAGATCAAATCTCTCTCTTTCTCTCTCCCGCTAGCACTTGTATTACTTCTACCCGTTACACTACACTTCTAAAGAAACCTCATTTACATGGAGGGGAATAGGTGAGAAGAGAATACAAAGAAATAGGAGATAAGGCTGGACTCGCAGGTCCAATTTAATAAATCAAATTTATTACAACAATTTCTAAAAATCACCCCACCCCGGCTAATATCCATCTGATATACATTATTCAAACATCACAACCATGTATTCATACAAGCATGTTATCAATCAATCTAATCCAATTAATTAATCTTGATAATTAGTGATCATCCAATGTTCAAACAACGATTTGATTTTGTTCGAGTCAAACTCGTATTGCGAACACGTACTTAAAGTACGATTTCTCAAATAAAATTAAATTACATGATTAAATCCAATTTAATACGTATTTAATTCTAATTCATTATTTAATTCCAAATTAAATATTACACTTTATAAAATAAACCTTTACGACTTAAATTCCAAATTTAATCGTTACGGGTCTCAAAGCCCGATTAATATCCAATATTAATTTAATTAAAGTCTAATGGGCTTTTAATTAATTTCTTGAGGCGTGGACTTTTGGTCAACTCGGGTCAAACCCGCAACCAAAGTCCAATCCGGGAGTTACCCCATAAGCCCATAAATTAATTTAGGCCCATTAGGCCCAATTAAACGTTAAAGGTTCATTAGTCGCATTTGGGCCTTTTGGAAGCGGTTTTGGGCCTAATTGGATCCAACCAATTTTGGCCTAAACCAACTTTGTACAACAAAGTCCAATAAACCCAATAACAACTTAAAAAGCCCAAATCCAATTTTAAGCCCAATAATTTAACTTCAAAAAATTCCAAATTTTCCAATTAAATTACCTAAAGTGTATAGCATTATTAATTACCCAAATCAAAGTTTCCAAAACATGAAATTTGTCCAATTAATGATGCTTAACATCAATTAATCATGTCCAACATAATTAAATCAAAATCAAACCCAATTTATACATGCTAAAGTCTCGGCCAAAGAGGGAAATTATGCCCAAATCAAATTCAATCCAATTGAACCCAATCAAACATAAATTCAACATCCCCAAATGATTTCTAAGTCATCCAATGAACAAAAAATCAAAAAACCAAGACAATAGGGCACTTGCCAAATTCGGCCATCACAAGCAAATTGGGGAAAAATTGTTCCAAACACTTTTCATCAAATTGATCTAATCAATCATCAATTAAACAACATTCAAGCATTCTAAATCATCCAATTTCATTAAACATGCTCAAAATCAAGTTTACCCAAATTTGTCATGCCCAAAATTTAGGGAAAAATGGATCCAACCAAATTTCATGAAATTGATTATGCACAACATCAATTCAACCTCATTCAAGCATACTATACTAAACAATTTAATCATTTGATGCTCAAATTGAGTTTACCCAAATTAAAGTTTTGGCCAACATTAAGAAAATTGGGGAAAATCAATCCAATTAATTTTTCATCAAATTGATTACATATAACTCTAATTAATTCATATACAAGCATTCTTAAACAAACAATTTGTCAAAATCATGCTTAAATCAAATAGCCCCAAATTTAGCTCAAGAACCCTAATTCGTTTTATGCAACAAATAGCTCAAGATACCATTGTTGAGTTTCAATCAAGTCCCAAGGATCACAAACATGCACAAAAACGAGTTGAATACACAAAGGAGTAAGGTGGAATACATACTCACATTGATGGGTTTTGATGAAATGAAGAATACAAGCCTTCAAGCTTCCTCCATAAGCTCGGCAATAGCTTCCTAATGCAGTGGACTGCTCGGTTGGTGACTGGTTTGCCTCCTCCATGTTCGGCCATTGAAGAATCCATTGAAGCTTCAAGCTTCAAGCTTTCCAAGCTCACAAATTCGTTTCCCTATCACTATAATATAACCCATGTGTGTGCTAGCACTACTCTTCTTCAATTGCTTCTCAAAATTTCGGTCAAAACCAGAAAAATTTTGAAGAAATCGGCTTGAAGCCGTGAAGAAAGAAGAGAAAAGAGAGGGAGAGGAAGAGATGCGTAAGTGGTGAGAGAGAGAGAGAAAATGATTTTTGGTTTATATATTTATTTTATTTTCCAAAAACAAAAACAAATATATAAATCATTTTCATATGTATATATATCAAAAGTCAAAAAGTAAAAGTTTATTAATGCTTTTCATCATTTCACATCACTATCACATCACATCTATTCACTTTAATAAAGTGACAACATGTCATGTCATATCACTCAAAGTGACAAGTGATTTGACGATTGATGCGACTAGCGATATGACGCACGATTTGACTTGCGTGCCGCACTCGAATTCGAAATGCGAATGCGCTCGTAAACAATCCCGGGCTCGGGTTCGCTAATTCCAAATTAACAAATTTTCCGTCGCGTCGTAATTAAATGATTACGCCTAACGAAATCACTATTCACGTCGCTAACGAATTAATTCTAAATTAATTCGTTCGCCCGAATTAAAATCTAATTTTAATTCCGCGTCGAAATCCAATTTCTTATAATATATCGAATATATTATTTTATCAATTAATTCCAAATTAATCGTTCTCTCTCTTTAATTAATATTTTATCCCAGATAAAATATCTCCGCAATTAATCCCAGATTAATTTTCTCTCTCTCTTCTAATTAATCCCAGATTAATTAAAGTGCGAGTTATACATCATCGGTGAATCTTCGGGAAGCGACCCATGAGATCTCCGGATATGTTGGCAGTAAATACGGTCGTCGGATAATTCGAACACGTAAGTACCTCGTACTACGTTTATATCGATTTACAAGACAAGGTTGGCTTCTAGCAAAGCGCCATGCCTACCCAATTCTCCAGAAATATTCTTACAGGAATATATAGATCTGTATCAAGCGTAGTATACCGTAGTATTGTGTATATCGGCCCAGTATCGGATAGTCACGTGCTAGGGCAGGGGCTGGATAAGTGTCTGCCCCGTCCGAAGCACATGTCGGATGTCTGGTAACTAGTCTCTATAATCGGATATGCATGACCTAGTCATAACATCCCGATGGTTGCGCAACACTTAAGAGCACTAGTACCGTATCCTGCGTGACATCATCTCCACTATGACTGAAGTGATACTTCCGTCTTGACATCACACCCAATACACTACGACTCTCTGATAAACCCCGAAGTGATGTACACAGAACCGGTTAAGGCCCTGTACCACCAAGACCAAAGTCTACCGATTATCGCAAGTATTAGCGATGCAAGTCTCAGGTTAAGACTATACACACCTACCTTGATTTCGGCCTCCCATAGACACATAGTCATAATACCAATGGGATTCCGAAGGGTCTATCCAGAGCGAAGCTGTTTCCCGTACCATCGGTGAAACACGACCTCCTATCGCACTTGCATAAGTATCCAATACTTATATATATGAGAACTATGCCATTGTGCCCTCACAACGCACACAAGTGCAATACTAGCCTATTCCGCATTATCGATGTCCAGTCTCGATAATACTTCGGCTAGGGATATTTAATGATTAATCCTTCGGGGATTGATACTATCTCATATCATCTCAATCCAGGAACTAATCATATGGACCTCTCTTCATTTATATATATCTATGGTGATTTAATCACAAATGATGAGAGTGCAATTCCTTGTCACATAGTTAATTTAATACAACAACACAATGATCTGTACAAATAGTGACGCTATGGGTCATTTTTTCCAACAGTATTAACCAGTGACTTGCATCGCTAATACTTGCGATAATCAATACGTTTTGGTTTTGGTTGTCCGGAGCTTTAACAGGTTTTGTGTACGCCTCTTCTGGGTTTACTGAGAATCGTAGTGTATTGGGTGTGATGTCAAGATGGAAGTATCACTTCAGTCATATGGAGATGATGTTCACGCAAGATACAAAACTAGCACTCTTAAATACTGCTATCGGGATAATATGACTAGGTCATGATTATTGGACTACAGAGACTATTTGATAGTGATCCGGTATATGCTTCGTACGGGGCAGACATATTTCCAGCCCTAGGCCTAGCATTTTACATTTGATATTGGATCGTTTTATGCAATACATTGCATACTACGCTTGATACAGATTATATATTTCTCGTTGAATATTTCTGGAGAATTAGGTAGGCACGGTGTTTTGTAGAAGCCAATCATTTCTTGTAAATTGGTAAGAACATGGTACGAGGTACGCACATGTTCGGATAGTATGATGACCGTATTTACTGCCAACATATCCAGTGATCTCTTGGGTCGCTTCCCAAAGATTCACCGATGGTATTTGACTTGGACAAAATTAATCTGGGATTATTATGAGAGAGAAAATTAATCTGGGATTATTATGAGAGAGAAAATTAATTTGGGATTAATCGATTAAATAATATATTTGATATATTAATTGAAATTGGATTTCAATGCGGAATTAAATTAGATTTTAATTCGGGCAAACGAATTAATTTGGAATTAATTCGTAAGCCACTTTCGTAATAATTTTGCTTGGCATTATTATTTAATTAAATTGGATTTAATCACGTCGCAATGGAAAATTCATTTAATCGGGTTAAACGAACCCGAGCCCAAAGTGTGTTGTGTAAGCCAACTTGAATTTGAATTTAAAGTGGTGGGACCCACTAACTTACATCACTTGTCACAAAGTTCATGGAAGTAGTTGGATGCATTTAATGCATTTTTCTTTCCAACACACTTAGTTTTGTTTTTGGAAAACACAACACCAATTTTGGTAACAAGTTGAAAAACTCTATTTATCTCTTCATTCTCTCTTTGTTGTGAGCCATCTTATTCCTAGGGAAAAATTTTGCTTCACAAATTGGTTAAGCTAGCACTTAAGGAGTTAAATGAGGTGATAGGGAAACTCACCCAAGTGTTGGAAACTCTCAACAAAGCTTGGAGCTTCTACATACATTAAAGAATTTTTAAAATTTCTCATTCGTTCGTTTTAAGTATTTTCCACAACTTACTTGATTATTCACACTAAAATCATGTTTAGGATCCTTGGGATGTCTTAAAGACACTAGCAGTTCACCGATGCAAGTTTCCAAACAGATAAAAATGACTGTAAGTCGCAATCATGGTACATATTTTGTTTGAACAATAGAGCAGTGAGCTGGAAATCTTCCAAGCAAGAGACTGTTACCGATTCAACAACAGAAGCGGAATATATTGCTGCAGCTGAGGCAGTAAAAGTTTCTGTTTGGATCCATAAATTCCTAACTGGATTAGGAGTAGTTCTGTTAGCAGATGAGCCCAAACCTTTGTATTGTGACAATAATGGGGCTATAGCATAGGCTAAGGAACCACGGTCTCATCAATGATCCAAACATGTACTTCGACGATTTCATCTGATTCGTGAGATTATACATCGTGGCTATGTGAAGATCGAAAAGATAGCATCAGATGATAACATTGTAGATCCACTGACGAAAGCTATATCTCAGCAAAAGTTTGAGCGACATGTACATAGTTCAGGTATTAGATACTTGAGCGATTGGCTATAGGCCAAGTGAGAGATTGTTGGACAATTATGACCCATAGCATCACTATTTGTAAAAGATATTGTGTTTTTGTACAAATTAACTATGTGACAAAAGGAAATTGCTAATTTATCATTATTGTAATTAGATTACTTGGATATTAATAATAAAAGTCTATATGGTTAAATCAGATTAATAAGATATGAGACAATATTAATCCATGAACGATTTAATCATTAAATATCCCTAGTCGTAGTATTATCGAGACTGGACATCGATAATATGGAATAGACTAGTATTACACTTGTACGCGTTATGGAAGTTTAACGACATAGTTCTCATATATTTAGGTATTGGATACTTATGCAAGTGTAATAAGAGGTTATGTTAGCCGTTGCACCGGGAAAAGTTTCGCTCAGGATAGACCCCTCGGAATCCCATTGGTAGTATGAATATGTGTCTATGGGAATCCAAATCAGGGTAGGTGTATGTGTTTATAACTTGCGATAATCAGTTTACTTTGATATTGGTCGTCCGAAGCTTTAACAGGTTCTGTGTATGCCTCTATTGGGTTTACTGAGAATCGTAGTGTATTGGATGTGCTGTCAAGATGGGAGTATCATTTCAGTCATATGGAGATGATAGTCAAACAGGATACTGAACTAGTACTCTTTAATGCTGCAACTATCTAGAAGTATGACTAGGTTATGACTATCCGATTAAAGATACTAGTTACGGGAGATTCGATATATGCTTCGTACGGGGCAGACACAGAGCCAACCCTAGGACTAACATATGACATCCGATACTAGATCATATTACGCATTATATTATATTACTACACCTGATACAGATTATATTCCTCGGAGGATATTTCTAGACAATTGGGTAGGCACGGTGCTTTTCTAGAAGCCAACCATGTCTTGTAAATTCGTGAGAACGTGGCACGGGGTACGCACGTATTCGGATAGTCCGATTACCATATTTACTGTCAACATATCCAGGGATCTCTTGGGTCGCTTCCCAAAGATTCACCGATGATATTTGACTCGAACAAAATTAATCTGGGATTAATTATGAGAGAGAAAATTAATATGGGATTAATTATGGCAATAATTAATTTGGGATTAAATTCGTATAGAAGAGAGAACGCGATTAATTTAGAATTAATTGATTAAATAATATATTGGATATATTAATTGAAATCAGATTTCAATACGAAATTAAAATTGGATTTTAATTCGGGCGAACAAATTAATTTGGAATTAATTCGTAAGCGACTATCGTAATAATTTTGCTAGGCATAATTATTTAATTAAATTAGATTTAATTATATGGCGACGACAAATTCATTTAATTCGAAATTAAACGAACTCGAGCCCAAGTCAAGTTGTGTGTTGTGTAAGCCAACTTAAATTTTGAATTTAAAATGGTGGGACCCATGACTTACATCAATTGTCACTCATTGATGGAAGTGGTTGGCATTACTTAAATGTTGCATTTACTACACAAACCAACCAAGTTTTGGAAACAAGAACTATTCACTCTTCTCTCTCTTTCTCCCTCCAATCCTGTGACATTCTCTTATTCTTCTTGAAATTTTGCTTCAAAAATTCATCTTAGCTAGCACTTTGGGAGTCAAATGAGGTGTTAGGGAAACTCACCCAAGGTTCAAACAACAAATAAAAAGCTTGGAGCTTCATCGTAAAAAGTGAAAATTTCGAATTACACCCGAAATCAATGTAAGTATTTCCGCACCTTTTATTGATTTATTCACACTAAAATCATGTTTAGAGATCTTGAGCATGTCTTAGAGACACTAACACAACCTCCTCGTACAGAAGAAGCTTCCTCAAGCTCGGCCAGCTTGGAATAATTAGATACTACTCCAACCCATTCACAAGAGGAAAATGATACTTACCACCATTCAATTCCCCGGAAAGATCCTGAACTGGGAGAATTAGACTGGTCCTCCTTGGACATGGATCGTCCTTCAACTATCATGGAAGACGCTCTGAGCATTCTCCGCCATCAGTATGAGATTCACATTGACATAACACTTGAGGTCCTGGGCCTTTCCGAACACGCAAGTCAGCTTGAATCTGGCTCTGTGGCCTTTCTCCCTTCTTTCTTGGAGTGCGGTTTGCGGCTGCCCATCCAGTCGTACTTCGCAAGGATGCTTGCCATGATGGAAATTGCCCCTACCAACTGAACCTGAATAGCTGGCGGATATTGGTCGGTCTGCATGTAATATGGCAATGTGCGGGCCTTGAAGAGCAGACATTTGAGGAGTTACAAAGGCTTTACAAGCTAAAGGCCAACACAAAATCACACCACGGCTGGTACTACCTCTCTTCTTATGCCAATGTCCCCGCCCCTATTACAGAGCTCCTTCAGACTAACAAAAATTTCAAAGACCCTTGGTTCTGGGCCACGGGTGATTGGGGACGATCTCGGTTGATTGGTTCTGAAGAGATAGATGTCCCAAATACCTAGGGCAGCTCGAAATTCTGGCCAAGAGGCCCGATCCTGGTGAATCTGAGAGTTCTCAGAGGCGACTGACCAATCCGGTTCCTCTGGAGGCTAAGGGGAAAGCCAAGTTGCTGGCTCATCCAATGGCACCTCCTCCACCTTCTCCCACATGGGGCACCGAGTCCAACGATCCGACCATCTCCTGCCACATCCAGGCCCGTGAGCAAACATCACTGTGTGCTCGGAGATGAAATAGCTAAGTTCCAGGAGGAATAAGAAGAATAACATCCTCTTGTTAGGAAGTCTGCTGCTCGGAGAGAGAGTCGAACTGCTAAGGCTCCTCCCAATACTGGGAAGGGGGGTAATGCTGGGGGTTGATGACCTTAGCGAGAAGGCCCAGGATGTGACGTCCCATCCGGTGCCTGTGATCAACTTGCTGGCCGAGACAGTGCCCCACGAGCGGATCCCAAAATTCAAGGACATCTCCCCCGAGGAAGTGATTTCCAAATTCTCTGCCTGAATCATTGAGGTAAACATTCTTCCTAATTTGTGCACTATGTTTTTACTTGATGAATTATAACCTTCTATTTCTCCCTTTGTAGATGGGCTATGTGATGGCTCAGAACAAGGACTTGCCGATAAGCCTTCTGTCTAAAGGGTCAGGTGCAGAGATTCTAAACTCAGATTACGAAGTGGGAGGTCGAACTGACCAGGAAGGATCAAGATCTAAGACAGGTCGTGGCCGAGCTGGACAAAAAAGAGAGAGAAATTCAAATATTTAAATAGGCCACGGCCGAGGCTACCGCACTGAACAATTCATTCCGCAATGCCTCCGCCATTACTAAGAAAAAATTGGAGGCCGCCGAGGAAGAAGCCAAACTTCTGAGGTGGGATGACGCAAGCTCAGATTTTAAGCTCAAAGCGACGATCAAAGAGACGGATTAGGCTCGGGAGGACTTGAGAAACTGGGAGGCCAACTGGAGGATGAGCTGGAGAACGCCAAGCTCGAAGGAGTCAGTGACTGTGCTAAAATTATTACAATGGTGATTCCCGGGGTGGACATGAGACCCGTCAATGTTGCAATCCAATTCTGCAAAGGGGTGTTTTCGGATGACGAAGCTCGTGAACTATTTGCCCTTCCTTTGAAGCAGATCCAAGATTCTGAAACAATATTTGCCGTGCCCATGTCCCTAGTTCCCGAGGAGTTACAACTTGAGGCTCCTACCCCCGCCCTGAACTGCCTGAAATAGAAGAAGTCGAGGCCCCTCATGCCTCTCAAACTGAAGCCGAGATTCCTCTTATCGAGCCTGTACCAGAGATCTTACCACCCGGACCCAATCAAGAAGAACCAGTTGCCCATGTGCGGGCTGATGAATGAGGGTGACCCTAAGAGGGCCATGCGTAACAAATAATACACGTTTTTTGTAATAACATTTACAATTTCCTTTCTCGTATCTATCTATGAATGTTTTATTTCTTATCTTCCATACTTAGCATAACTTCATCTTTTATCTTCCTAACTTACTCTTCCGAATTTGAATGTGAGAAGAAGTTCTGATCTCGATTAATTTGGATCCAGCCATGAAGGGAATACTCCATTCCCGAGCCAAAGATAATCCACTCGTTGGGACGTAACCCGACCCTGAGGTAGCAAGATACTTGGCTCCGAGTGAATGTTACCTCCCTGGACCAATGGAGAGCCGGTCATGGGGGAGATGCTCCAACCACATACCGATGATAAGCCTCTCGGTGGGATATAACCCAACCCCGAGGTAGTGGAACACTTGGCTCCGAGGGAATATTACCACCCCGGACCAATAGGAAGCCGACCATGGGGGAGATGCTCCGACCCCATGTCAATGATAAGCCTCTCAGTGGGACATAACCTGACCCCGAGGCAGTCGAACACTTGGCTCTAAGGGAATGTTACCTCTCCGGATCAATGAAGAGCCGGTCATGAAGGAGATACTCCAACCCCATGCCGATGATAAGCCTCTCGGTGGTATGTAACCCGACCCTGAGGTAGTGGAACACTTGGCTACGAGGGAATGTTACCTCCCCGGACTAATTAGAAGCCAGCCATGAGGGAGATGCTCCGACCACATACCAATGATAAGCCACTCGGTGGGACGTAACCTGACCCCGAGGTAGTGGAACACTTGGCTCAGAGGGAATGTTACCTCCCCGGACCAATAGGAATCTGGCCATTGGGGAAATGCTTCAACCCCATGTCGATAATGAGCCTCTCGGTGGGACGTAACCGACCCCGAGGTAGTGGAACACTTGGCTCCGAGGAAATGTTACCTCTCTGGACCAATAGGAATCCGGCCATAGGGGAAATGATCCAACCCCATGCCGATGATAAGCCTCTCGGTGGGACGTAATCTGACCCCAAGGTAGTGGAACACTTGGCATCGGTGGAACAAATCCAGCCCCGAGCTAGTGGAATAGATAGCCTCGGCGGAATGAATCTAGCGCCGAGCTGTTGGAACATATAGCATCGACGAAACGAATCCATCCCTGAGCTGGTAGAACAAATAGCCTCAGCGGGACGAACCCAGCCCTGAGCTGGTAGAACAAATAGACTCGGCAGGATGAACCCAACCCCGAGCTGGTGGAACAAATAGCCTCGGTGGACGAACCCATCCCCGAACTGGTGGAACATATGAGACTTAATTATGAGGGAAGAACTTCAACCTCTGAGGCTCCGCAGATCCCGGTGTAGGCGTCCCTTTGTCGGACATTGGCAAAAACAAAATGTGGAAACATGACAAGGTTAGCACAATGGAGGTGACTTAGCACATACTCCACACAGACTTAAAAAGATAACAAATCGAGTGCCCCGAGGCAGCGTCCTGCCTGGTGCCTCCAAAAACATAATTCTGAACTTTACAATTCAGCGTCCCGGTTATCCGGGCTATAGATCGGTGAGTGGCCAAAGCCATAAGGGCATAAACCTCCCCATGTTGGGCGGCTCCGGAGTCTGCAAGTGCTATGAGGGTAGTCGAAGTCTGCAACTGCTATAAGGGCAGAAACCTCCCCATGCTATGCTTCTCTTGATCCGAGGTGGTTAGGCAGATAACTCACAGGGGAAGAAACCTCCCGGTGTTTGCCATCCCGAGGTGGTACATGCGATCGGTTAGGCAGATAACTCACGGGGGAAGAAACCTCCTCGTTTTCGACATCCCGAGGTGTTACTAGATTCACCAGCCAACTCACAGGGGAAGAAACCTCCATGGGTCTGGTTTACCCAAGCAATTCCTCAAAAATTCGAGTCATGAGGTAGTAATGCTCCTACCTGGGGGGTTTCATAATGACACCCGGGATTGGCGTGCCATGAGGGGTTCGTACTTTTCCCACATGCACTTCATCCCTTGATGCATTCTGGATCCTCAAAGATGAAAGGAGCCAGGTCGAAACACTTCCACCCAATGGTTTGATAATGACATTCGGGATTGGCATGCCACGGGATTGGTGCCCTTCCCAACTACCGAGCACCCCTTCGCATCGAGCATATCCCAGGAATATTGAACTTGGCTTTCGCATTCAATTAATAAACAAGTAAAATAGACAAGTTTTTAATTCAAAAGAAAAAGTCTTATTCATATTCGAGTGACCTACTGCTATTCTTACAACTATTTGCGTGTCATTTTAATAGAGGCTTTTACAATAGTTTTCTGGTTCTCGTTTTGCTGTCCGACACATCTTCTAGTTTGAACTTGATTCTGAAATTCCAGACCGTGTTGACAGAATTTACCCAAATTGAGCCTTCCAAAATCATTTCTGAGCAAATCGGGGGGCCCGGTCCAGACCTTATGTTCTGACTCATAGTGGCCTGCCCCGTGAGATTTTTCTCATTTCCTTTCATTCGGGACGACCACTGCATAATAAGCCGGTGGCACTCATGGGCACCGAACTTGTACAATAAGCCGGCTAGTTCGCCTGCCACTTGAAGAGAAACGTCGGGGTAGAGAAGCCGCCGACCTGGCAGGTCTAACAACTGTTGGAGTTGGTGCTCAGAGCGCCAATTTCCAGTTGTATTTCTTTGAGAATACTACTGTAAAATATTTTATTTTGAATAATTGTAGGACACAGAAATCGGCAACGTTGTTCCAGGCTCGCGGCCCGGTTAGGAGTACGGAGTATCCCGCGGGGGACTAAACCGGAGAAATAAAATGGAGTCACCACCTAGTGTGATTTGGGAAATGATTTAAGGCCGCACTCAGCCCTCGCAAGGGAAGACCACAAACTGTTGGATTCAGAATGGTCCATTACTTATGCCATTTGTAATAAATGGATTTATGTAATAATATAACCGAGTCTATGCAACATATCCTACATCTAAGTTCACATACAACCTATATCTAAATTCGCATAAAACCTATATCTAAGTTCGCATACAACCTATATCTAAGTTTGCATGCATAAAAGTAAATTTAAATAACGGTAAGCACACCATCTAATGAACACATGCGTGAACATTTTCTCAAGCGGTACGTGGAGTTATCTCCCAAGTACAGACCGCACTACCGTCCATTTGTATTCGGCTATGAAATTTATTTCTTGGTTTCCATCCAATATACCTCGAGAGGCAACACTCAACCATTAACACAATGCAATCATGAACCCAATGTTGATATACATGAAATATGATAATGCATATAACTATAAATAACCGAAGAGACAAATATGTGAAATAACAAGGAAGGTAAATAACACAAAACAAAAGCGGAACAATAAAATATCTGTAAACGAAAATTAAATGCGAAATAATAAAAGACTTATAATATGAAATAAAAGCGGAAGGATAAATATGTGACCAAAGAATTTGGCCGTTTTCAATATAGGACTTCACATACCCGGTTGGACGTGTTCCATACCCAACCAAGCATGACGTGTCCGGGATAAAAAAATAAAATATAACAAAGGGTGGCCTCAGGTCTTACCTTTTAAGTCGCTTCCCGGGAGTGCGTTGGGACGTCGTCGGAAGGGTTAACGCTTCACTATTTTCTGGTTTTCTGGTTCACTGTTTTGCTATTTCATCCATGCTTTCCTCACTGTTTTTGACGTATTTCACTGCTGTTTTGGTGTCTGTTTCGGTCGCTATTTTGGGGTGAAATTTGGACTGTTTTGGGGTATTTTTTGGGATTGTTTTGGGTGTGATTTAGGGATTGGTTCGGGTCAGTTTCTTGTTTGGTTATGGGGCTTATTTTATCATTCTGTAGTTCACGGTTTGAGAGTTGTTTTATTACCTAGGGTTCACGGCTCACTGGCTATTTTTTATTATTTATTTCAGTCAGTGGAGATGTTTGTTTCTTTGATCGGTTATGACTGTTTGTAGTGGTGTCAGTCAGAGTCTGTAAACGAAGGGCTGGTTTGATTTATGCGTGGCTGTTTGGTTGTATGGAGTGAGAAGCGAGGGTCTTTGGTTCACGTGTGCATGGTGGCTTGGCTGCTGTCGAGTGAGAGAGAGTGGAGCATGGCTAATCTGTGACTTGGGTGTTGGTGGCAGTTTAACTTTGGTTTTTGTAGCATTGGTTCGTTGTTTTCTGTGAAGGTCAGTTTGTGAATGGTTTGCGTGAAGGGTTGTTGCTTTATAGATTCTGTGTATTGTTCATGAAGTGGGGTTGTGTATTTTAGGGTTTATTGGTTTTAATGCGTGAGTGTAGAGAGAGAGAATAGAGGCTCTAGGGTTTTCCGAGAGGAGAGAGGTGAGAGGGGAATGTTTTGTTTTGTTTTTGTATTTGGGCGTGAGTGCTAGTGTCCTCAAGGGTTTGGTTTATGTGTCTTTTTATAGGAGAGGGTTGAGGTTGTCCTTGTACGGGTAGGGAAAGAATATTGTGTAATTATGGGGGGTATCTTTAATTACTGTGTCATAAGGAAAAGATCTATTCACTTTAGAAGGTAATTAATGGGATTTGATTTGATTTCATTTATTTTAGGCATGTGATTTAATTTATTTAGGAAGGTGATTTATGGGATTTGATTTCATTTCATTTAGTTCGGGAAAGTGATTTGATTTAATTTCTTTAATTCGGGAAGGTGTTTTATTTAGATTTTAACATGTTTTTAATGTGTTTTAATATTTTTTGGATGTGATTTAATGGGCTTGGAGGCTTTATGGCGTGTGGTTGGTTTTTTTGGTGGGCTTGGGCATATGGCTTGGTGGTGTGTGGACTTGGTGTGGATTGCGGGGGGTGTTGGGCCAAGGATAAGTTCTAAAATATAGGTCCAACGAGCGAACCCGAAGCTAAGCAAATGAATTTAATCCCACAAGGTATTGATTTCTAAATTTTCCCTTCCGACGTCCGTTTCTCGCGACTTCTGCAACTTAAAGGGTAGTGCCTCCATGTGAGACTTATCATCGGGACTTATAAGCAAAAATGAAATGCCTACAGTTGCCCCCACTTTGATGGGACTTCTGCAGTGTGTGACAATGACAATCCTATCAAAGTTATGCATGCATTTTTACTTACCTGGCTCGCCAGCTGCTGTTTGACTTGCCTGTTGCTTCGAACTGAGTTGATCTAGTGGTGAGGTGCTGCGACCCCTGAGGTTCATCCCTGTAAGATGTTGCGATCTCTAGGATTCACTACCGAACTGAACTGATGAGAGTTGGTCCCCTTCCGAACCTTGCCCCATTTCCGGAGCACCATTTCTGGCGTGTTAAACCTCATTCCCGAGGCATCACGGTTGTGATAGTTGTGGTTCCCTTCCGAACCTTGCTCCATTTCCGGAGTGCCATTTCCGGCATGCTAAACCTCATTTCTGAGGCATCACTAATGTGATAGTTTTGGTCCCCTTCCGAACATTGCTCCATTTCCGGAGTGCCATTTTCGGCATGCTAAACCTCATTTCGAGGCATCGCTAATGTGATAGTGGTCCATTTCCAAACCGTGCTCCATTTCCGGAGTGCCATTTTCGACATGCAAAACTTCATTTCTGAGGCGTCGCTGATATGATAGTGGTCCATTTCCGAACCATGCTCCATTTCCGGAGTGCCATTTTCAGCATGCTAAACCTCATTTCCGAGGTGTCGCAGATGTGATAGTGGTCCATTTCTGAACCGTGCTCCATTTCCGAAGTGCCATTTTCAGCATGCTAAACCTCATTTCCGAGGGGTCGCAAATGTGATAGTGGTCCATTTCTGAACCATGTCCCATTTTCGGAGTGCCATTTCCGGCATCTGATGTGGGCCTCGACCCTGGGACTCATCCCCTAAACAAATACTGATGTGGGCCTCGACCCTGGGACTGATCCGCAAAATTGATACTGATGTGGGCCTCGACCCTGGGACTCATCCCCAAAACTGATACTGATGTGGGCCTCGACCCTGGGACTCATCCCAAAAATTATACTGATGTGGGCCTCGACTCTGGGACTCATCCCCAAAACGATACTTATGTGAGTTCGACCCTGGGACTCATCCCCAAAACTAATACTGATATGGGCCTCGACCCTATGACTCATCCCAAAAACCGATACTGCTGTGTGCCTCGACACTAGGACCCATCCCCCAAACCGATACTGATATGGGTCTTGACCATGGGACTCATTCCCAAAATATGGGCCTCGACCCTGAGAGTCATTCCCGAAACTGATGACAATGTGAACCTAGACTCTGGGACTCATCCCCAAAACTGATACTGATTTGGCCTCGACCCTGGGACTCATCCCCAAAACAGATACCGATATGGGCCTCGGCCCTGGGACTCATCCCCAAAACTGATGCTGATGTGGGCCTCAACCTTGGGACTCATCCCCAAAACTTATACTAATGTGGGCCTCGACTCTGGGACTCATCCCCAAAACGGATACTTATGTGAGTCTCGACCCTGGGACTCATCCCCAAAACTAATACTGATATGGGCCTCGGCCCTATGACTCATCCCAAAAACTGATACTGCTGTGTGCCTCGACACTAGGACCCATCCCCAAAACCGATACTGATAGGGTCTTGACCATGGGACTCATTCCCAAAAATGGGCCTCGACCCTGAGAGTCATTCCCGAAACTGCTGACAATGTGAACCTAGACTCTGGGACTCATCCCCAAAACTGATACTGATTTGTGCCTCGACCCTGGGACTCATCCCAAAACAGATACCGATATGGGCCTCGGCCCTGGGACTCATCCCCAAAACTGATACTGTTGTTGGCCTCGACAGTGGGACTCATCCCCAAAACAGATACTGATGTGGGCCTCGACCCTGGGACTTATTCCCGAAATTGTTACTGAAGTGGGCCTCGACCCTGAGACTCATCCCAAAAACCGATACTGATGTGGGCCTCGACCCTGGACTCATCCCAAAACCGATACTGATTGGGCCTCGACCGTGGGACTCATCCCCAAAACTGATACTGATGTGGGCCTCGACCCTGGACTCATCCCCAAAACTGATACTGTTATGGGCCTCGACCTTGGGACTCATTCCCAAAACTGATACCGGTGTGGGCTCGGCCTTGGGACTCATCCCCAAAACTAATGCTGATGTGGGCGTCGACCTTGGGACTCATCCCAACAACTAATACTGATGTGGGCCTCGACCCAGGGACTCATCCCCAAAACTGATACTGATGTGGGCCTCGACCCTGGGACTCTTTAATCGGCGTAAACACACACGTATAACGCAACCGCACGTATCGTTCAAGTAGTATAAAAAGTATCGATCCTACGATGACTTAATACCTAAGCTATTAATTTTATGAGGTCAAATAATTACTAGTATCTAGCAGGTTATTTGATTGTTTTGAAATGGTGACAATTCTAAATTTAAAAGCAAGTAAATAAAATTGTTCGAACGTAGGTTTATGAAAATTCAATATTAAAAACTATCTAGGGTTGTGATTTCTTCCAATATCATTTTAAAAATGAAGTGGTTATCTTAAAGTTGGGTAATATATTGATTTATTAACCTGGAACACTAAATTATGTAAAAGCCTCTTTCGATGGTCAATTACAAATACCTAGTATAATCCAATTGAACCATATGTCTATGTCAACCAAATTACCTAGATTCATTAAGATTAAGTTCCAATTTGGCTACCCCCGCCCGACAGGTATATTCCTATCCTGTAAGGAAATCTATTAAAGGGTTATCTATCCTCAAGGAAGATCGTGGGCTATTGAGTCTAAGGTCTTAAACTTAAAATCCCTATGTCTAGTTCATTTTAAGTTTACCTAGTCAATTTTATTAGTGGCCAGTTAATAAAAAGCATTAAGATTAAGACTCAATAAATAAATATTTATATTACCCAAACTATAATCTAACCCCTTATAAACCAGTGATATTAGATTTCATCACAACCCTAGATATCTAATTTAGTTACAACACATGGCTAAGGTTGGTAAGAACTTAAAAGACATAAAATAAAATTTCTAAAAAGTAAATGCTGAAAGATAAATGCAATAAAATAAAATGCTAAGGTAAAATGAATTAACTTCTACCATTTACTATTTAGATATCTCCCATAATATAATATATATACTTGTGATAATTTTCCCAACCAACCATATAGGCGGTAACCTGATTAAATCAAATTTAAGTCCAACCAGCCATTAAGGCGGTAATATTTGTCCATAAACCAGCCATAAAGGCGGAAACAAAATTATCCAGCCATAAAGACGAAACCAGATTAAAATTAATTACCAACCGACCAATCTGGCGGTATCCTTTTTAAGTCAAATTTTAAATAGTTTATATATTATATTAAAGGGAGATTAATCTAAATTGCAATAGTAAAAGAATTACCTTTCACCCTAGCACGGGGAAGTTACCTCCTCATAGTAAATAGTAAAAGCTGTAAAAAAAAGAAAGAAAATTACTATTATTACAAAACGTAATTAAAATTTAATTACAAAAATTAAATTAAAGAAACTAGAGAGATAAACTCCTTATTTACATCAAAGAAATGAGAGAGAATGATACAACTGAAACTGAAACGTCGAGCTGAATTTATAGGCTCGGGTAAGGGTGCGCGTCGCGACGCCAAGCCAGCGTTGCGACGCACGTTGATCTTCGACACGTGTTGCTTGGTTTCGTGAGATCGTGACATGTGGCACTGTTATGTCGGCAATTGAATTTTTGATGTCGGCAACATGTGATGGCGACACATGTCCAGGTGCATGTTAGCGTGATCCACTGAGATTTTGACACGTGTCAGGTGCATTTTAGCGTAGATGATGATTGTCGGCATCTTAGGATGATGACACGTGGCAGGCGCACGTCAGCAGATCTTCTTTGATGGTGACACGTGGCACGGCGCACGTTAGCAAAGTCAAACTTTTCAAATTCTGACCCGTTGACCAGGCGCACGTTAGCATGACCCGGTGCATGTTAGGTGTCAGGACACGAAGGGTTTGGGCGTCGCGACGCGCCCAAAATTACGAAAATGCCATTTTTCAAATTTTCACTGTTTTGGTCCAGATCACCTCCAGAATGTCCTGAAACTTTATTTATCTACAAAATAACACAAAACACATCAAAATATTCACAAAAATCAAGAAACTATACAAAATATTAGGTTAAATGATTGGGAAATAGTGATATATTTACCACTCATTACTCATCCCCAAAACTGATACTGATGTGGGCCTCGACCCTGGGACGCATACCAAACTGCTACTGATGTGTGGGCCTCGACCCTGGGACGCATCCCAAGCTGCTGATGATGTGCGGGCCTCGACCTTGGGACGCATCCCAAACTGCTACTGATGTGTGGGCCTCGACCCTGGGATTCATTCCCGGAACTGCTGATAGTGTGGGCCTCGACCCTGGGATTCATTCCCAGAACTGCTGATAGTGTGGGCCTGGACCCTGGGATTCATTCCCAAAACTGTTGATAGTGTGGCCTCGGCCTTGGGATTCATTCCTAAAACTACTGATGATGTGGGCCTGGACCATGGGATTCATTCCCCAAACTGCTTGTCTTTACCGCTTTTTCCTTTTCTTCAAAACCTGTGAACAAAAACAAAACAAAAAATACGTATATGTGACGTGTATACATGTATGCATGGATGTTTTTCCGATTCCGATAGCTTAGGCCTTCCTTGTGCTCCCCGGTGCTTCTCACCTATAAAAGTCTTTGATCACCCCCTGGGCATGTTTTCTGTTTCCTTCTGCCAGTTCTTTTCTTGGTGATTGGTCAGTCCTCTTTAGTCTCATTTGCCCAAGTTCTCGTTGTGTCCCTTATTTGTGGGGTGATAGACTGGTCGCCCTCAGACTTAGTTTAGCCTTCCGCTCTTCTTACTTGTACTCGGCCAAAGTAGATCATGTGATGGGATGTTCCATATCAACATACTATATTGCCTCTTACGAAATAGTCCCAACAGTTATTCATATTGTTGCCCTCAAAGGATGCCTAGTGTCGAAACCAGAGAACCTTCAAAGTACTTGATGCAACTCAAATACGAGCGTTTTAATAAATGATATAAACTAGACTCAAAGTATGTGTGTGCCCAGGTTATTTTACTGCTTGATCCTTAGGTAAACCAACTCAATTATGTTGTTTCAAAGAATGGGATCGATGGGTCAAACCAACCTAGATGTCTCAATTATGCTTTGCAGTTGCTTTTCCGTGCTCAATGTGGTATGGTTTTATTTCTCTTTTGTCTCTTTCTTTTTTTTTTTCATTTTGAACTTCTTTTTGTCTTTTCTTTTCTTTTTTCAACACACCTACCCTTTAAGGTAGCATTTCTCCTCATGGTGGTCCTAATACTCGCCCATGGGTAGCTTCACGCTTATCGGTTATAGGTGGTTTAATTTTCTTCTTCAGAGACTTTTCTTTTATTTTGAACCATACCACACATTATAACACAAGAAAATCAGGATAGACATTTAGGCGAACGGTCATTCACCGACCTACAATTTCTTCAACTAGTCACTTTGCTAACTACTCAAGTTTTCACTACTAAGAACCATAATCAAGTGATTATGAGTCCAACATAGATCAATTACTCAAAGTATCAGATCAAAACACATCAAGAGTTTATCGTTTCTAAGATTTCTCTCTAAAGCAAATGATTTCATCATCGGACTTATGTCTAACTATCAAGGACTAAAAACAATCAATTTTTCTTTTCTTTTTTTTTTCCTTTTTTTTTCTTTTTTTTTTTCACAAAGGTCTTTCTATCCTTGCCGTAAATTTTTCTGTTCCTTGGTTTCATTTTCCCCAATATCCATGTTTGCTAAACTCTTCTTGACAAGTCTTTTTTTTCCTAACCCAACGGATATCTGTGATGGCTTTTAAGACACAGGGTTAATATGATGCGTGTATATATGAGGTGCATGAGATGCGTGCGATGTATGAGATATAATGTGCATGTGGTTATCAAAAGCATAAAGGGGCAACTTCTATAGGATATATGACTATAGTTCACATTCGGGTTTATAGGGGTGTGGATAAATGCTCTCACTGGCGAAGGATTGCCCACAACTAGGTCTCCCCACTCAAGGGTTCGAGCGACCAGTGAGCGCACCTTTTTTTATACGATAGGTACGTGCCAACGAGTGATGATATATGACTGACTGTCAAATGGATTTCTTATTGAAGATTTCCCAGAGGGAGGGTGGAGCGGACTCTCTTAAATACACAAACCTCTTAGGCTCTTATCGCCTTGGTAACAGGAATAAACAATAGGTCCTCCAAATTAGTCCATCACGGTAAGCTTCGAGTAAATGATTATCTAGGTGCCTTCACAGCTTTTCCTTTCAGCCATAGAAAGGTAGGGAATGAAGGAAGACACCAACCATTACTTAGCTCTAATAGTGCCTTTGATTAAACCCCTTCAACCCACAGTAGACACGGTTAATTAAAGCACAAATCACAAACATTACAAGACATTATTTCGGGGCTGATTCTCTATCCCCAGTGGAGTCGCCAGACTGTAGGACACAGAAATCGGCGACGGTGTTCCAAGCTTGCGGCCCGGTTGGGAGTACGGAGCAGCTTGCGGGGGAAAAAACCGGGGAAATAAAATAGAGTCGCCACCCAGTGTGAACTGGGAAATGATTTAAGGCCACACTCACCCCTCGCAGGGGAAGACCTCAAACTGTTGGGTTCGGAATGGTCTCTTACTTATGCCACTTGTAATGAACGGATTTATGTAATAATATAACCGAGTCTACGCAACATATCCTACATCTAAGTTCGCATACAACCTATATCTAAATTCGTATAAAACCTATATCTAAGTTCGCATACAACCTATATCTAAGTTTGCATGCATAAAAGTAAATCGGAATAACGACAAGCACACAATCTCATAAACACATGCGTGAATGTTTCCTCAAGCGGTACTTGGAGTTGTATCCCAAGTACAGACCGCACAACCGTCCATTCGGATTCGGCTACGGAATTTATGTATGGGTTTCCAACCGATATACCATGAGAGGCAACCCTCAAGCATTAACACAATGCAATCATGAACCCAATGTTGACATACATGAAATATGATAATGCATATAACTATAAATAACCGAAGAGACAAATATACGAAATAACAAGGAAGGTAAATAACACAAAACAAATGCGGAACAATAAAACAACAATAAATGGAAATTAAATGCGAAATAATAAAAGACTAATAATACGAAATAAAAACGGAACGATAAATATGTGACCAAAGAATTTGGCCATTTTCAATATAGGACTTCGCATACCTAGTTGGACGTATTCCACGTCCAACCAAGCATGCAGTGTCCAGGATAACAAAATAAAATATAACAAAGGGTGCCCTCAGGTCTTACCTTATAAATTGCTTCCCGAGAGTGCGTTGGGACGTCGTCGGAAGGGTTAACACTTCACTATTTTTCTGGTTTTCTAGTTCACTGTTTTGCTCACTATTTCGCTATTTCGTCCATGTTTTCCTCACTATTTTTGACGTATTTCAATGTTATTTATGTGTCTATTTCGGTCGCTATTTTGGGGTGAAATTTGGACTATTTTGGGGTATTTTTTGGGACTGTTTTGGGTGTGATTTAGGGACTGGTTTGGGTCAGTTTCTTGTTTGGTTATGGGGTTTATATTTTTGGTATGTAGTTCACGGTTTGAGAGTTGTTTTATTTACCTAGGGTTCATGGCTCACTAGCTATTTGTTATTATTTATTTCAGTCGGTGGAGATGCTTGTTCTTTGATTGGTTATGGCTGTTTGTAGTGGTGTCGGTCAAAGTCTGTGAGCGAAGAGCTGGTTTGATTTGTGCGTGGCTGTTTTGTTGCATGGAGTGAGAAGCGAGGGTCTTTGGTTCATGTGTGCATGGTTGCTTGGCTGCTGTCGAGTGAGAGAGAGTGGAGCGTGGCTACTCTATGAATTGGGTGTTGGTGGGCAATTTAACTTTGGTTTTTATAGCTTTGTGTTTCGTTGCTTTCTGTTAAGGTCAGTTTGTGAACGGTTTGCGTGAAGGGTTGTTGCTTTATGGATTATGTGTATTGTGCGTGAAGCGGGGTTGTGTATTTTAGGGTTTATTGATTTTCATATGTCAGTGTAGAGAGAGAGAAGAGAGGCTCTAGGGTTTTCCGAGAGGAGAGAGGTGAGAGTGGAAGGTTTTGTTTGTTTTTGTGTTTGGACGTGAGTGCTAGCGTCCTCAAGGTTTGGTTTAGGTGTCGTTTTATAGGAGAGGGTTGAGGTTGTCCTTGTATGGGTAGGGAAAGAATATTGTGTAATTATGGAGGGTATCTTTAATTAGTGTGTCATAAGGAAAAGATCTATTCACGATTTGATTTGATTTCATTTAGTTTAGGCATTTGATTTAATTTAATTAGGAAGGTGATTTATGGAATTTGATTTGATTTCATTTAGTTCGGGAAAGTGATTTGATTTGATTTCTTTAATTCTGGAAGGTGATTTATTTAGATTTTAACATGTGTTTAAAGTGTTTAAATATTTTTTGGAGGTGATTTAATGGGCTTGGAGGCTTTATGGGCGTGTGGTTGATTCTTTTGGTGGGCTTGAGCGTATGGCTTGGTGGTGTGTGGGCTTGGTGTGGATTGCGGGGGGTGTTGGGACAAGGATAAGTTCTAAAACAGAGGTACAATGAGCGAACCCGAAGCTAAGCAAATGAATTAAATCCCACAATGTATTGATTTCTGAATTTTCCTTCCGATGTCCGTTTCCCGCGACTTCCGCAACTTAAAGGGTAGTGCCTGCATGTGAGACTCATCATCGGGACTTATATGTAAAAATGAAATGCCTACAATAATACAAGCAGCTTCTGTAATATAATATATCTTTTATATGGTACATACGTAATTGACCTTAGGATGATTAGTCATGATACTGTTACAAAAGCGTCGCAACTGATATTGAGTTGTATCATGACATTGTCATTCTTAGACTGTTCTTGGTCAAGGTTTACACTACTTAGTCAGTAAAGTAAACCCATTGAGACCGATACATCTCGTATACTGGAATATATGATTCCAATGGTTTCTCAATGAACCATGAGTCTTGGAGACTCGTATAGACATATAGGTGTTTCCAGCGAATAAACACTGAACGACTCACCGAAAATTTTTAATGGATGGTATACCAACGTCAATAAGAATCTTCTCGGGTTGAGTAGCATTTGTTATTCTTCGACTTGAGATACCACTATGGGCACATGAGACATCTTCCACACTTAGATGGTAGTCACGTCACCGATCTATTTAGATTAGACCTCTGCCTGTTCGTTGGGTGTGGATAGATCCTCAGGGTGTCCTGTGTGTGTTGAGATAGGATCCGTCAGTTCTGTGTATGGAGCATAGGTAGTCCATATATGATTAGCAATCAGATAAAAACCATGGGCTCGTGGTACACTTTAGAAGTCAGTTCTAAGTGTTCTCTTTTTGAGATTGCTAATAGAGACGTCGACGGGATAGTCCCTATAGAGATTTGACGTTTACATCCATATCTTTGGGATATATCCGGATACCTGTGATTGAGGAATTATACATATGTCATGACCTCGACCTGTATGATTCAACGAGTTTATCTGTGGTCGTCATAATTTACGGTGGGTAAATTATGGACACGAAATTGGATTTCGTGATGGATATGCCTGAATCTAGAGAGTCTCACTAATGAAATATACTCGTAGAGTACTATGGCAACATTTATAAATAATACTGATTATTTATAAGTCGTTTAAAGGTTAAACGAAAAATACATGTGAAGGGACCCAATAGTCAATTCCTAATTTTTTGTGTATTTGCATTTAATGATAGATTTTATCAAATACACATTAATTAATTGTCAAATTGAGATATTTGACTAATATCATAAATATATATGCATTTGATATTTAATGTAAATATAATACATATATTTAATATATTTGTATTTAAAATTATTTAATTGTTAAATATTTAAATTAATTAAAAATATAAATATCCTAAGTTGTGATATTTTATTAAATGACTTTTGTTGCAATTGTTGACTTGTTGAATTACATTAAAGTGTTAATGATTTCAAATGCAAGTTTACAAGTTGGCTTTAATGAAAAAAATTGAAAATATATAGATATTTAACATATACCAAATTTCGGCCAAAGCTAATGTAAGAGGTATAAATTGTTTTGTTTCATTTTAGGGTTTCAAAAAAGTTCAAAACTCAAAAAAAAATAAACACAAATGAAGTTGAGAGAAAAACTTGAAGGCTAAAGAAGAAACCTTTGAAAATCTTTGTTTTTGTTAGTTTTTCTTAAAAGTCTTCAACATAGAAATATTTCTAACATACTTAGATTCAATTTGTGATGCTTTGATGTTATCGCTACTCTTATAGTTTATGTTTAATTGGTTGTGAACTTGAATGAAAGATCTATGCATGTAAGTAAGCTTGAAATGGTTTCAAAGGCTTACTTTTGATTCTTTGGAAATCAAGTTGTCATTCTAAAGTTGTTGAGCCACTCCTTAGTGACCTAGAAATTTTATAGAGTTATTTCAAAGTGGTGAGGCTTGTTTGGTGAAGTAATGAATGGATTAAAGTATTGGATTTTAGAGATTTGGTAAAATTGGTCAATTTGATGAAATTGAAAAATTAGGATTCATAACCCATTCCAAAATTGGGGCTTTTCATATATGTGATGTATTATGTAGTGTATATGATGCATGTCAAATTTTGGGTTGATTGGATTTGATCTTGGCATGTTTTGAATACAAAAGACCAAAATATAATTTATCAAAATTTGGGGGGTGCTCACGGCAATTGTATAAAACTTAGGGATTTGTGTGCAATCTGATTTTGATGTATTGGATATGTTGAAAAAATATTTTAGAATTGATTTAGAATCATTCAAAATTATATTTGACAATTTTTGGACTAAAATGATCAATTTGTACAGTTATGGGGCAATTCGGTAATTACCAAGAAATTTGATCTCTTGTGTAATTTTTCGAATTTGATAATTGGATAATTAAATAAATAAGTTTATTTGATTGATCTGAGAAAAATTTTGAAATCATAAAATTTGATTTTCCACTATTCTGCTGCGTTACCGGATTTCCGCCATAAAACCCCTACAACAACTGCGACAACTCCTTTAGGACGAGCCTGTTTGTACGCAAAGGGTAGCGTGCTGAGTCTGCTTCCCCTGACCGTTACATTTCAATCTACCGCTCAGTCTTAATGGGTGATCGTTGGCCACCATTTTTACATTCCATTCCACCGTTCAATGAAGAGAGCTATTGTTGCCCTAACTCCTTGGGCACCCCTTCCCCTATCTTTCCCACTACCGCCAACCTTCCTTCTTCTTACGAACCCTTTCCTCTTTACACTAGCCTTTCATTCTTTTTCCCAAACCACTCTACTGCTGAACTCTCTGATGACCCATGGTTTCCATCTCCCGCCATCGTCTTACCACGCAAGTTGCTTTTTGCCATGTTCCCCAAAGACGGCGCCAACTGTTGACGGGTGATTTTCGTTCCAGGGGCAGTTTCGGGATAATGCTCCCAAGACAATCCTCCTCTAACCGTGAATTTGTTTGGTTATGGGGGACCAAAAACAAACTTGGCAAAAGACAAAACAACCGCAATATCGACAAGAGGGTTTTACGTGGTTCGGCGGAGCCAACCTATGTCCACGAGCACAAAGTGGAGTATGATTTTTATTACCAAACCGAGCTCGACGGATCTATTTTTCAGGAGGGTCTAAAGAAAACCGAACTGTTTATTTTTCATACTTTTACAAGTAGTTTTTCCTTTTTTATAATTTTTGCTATCCCCTACAAATAAGACTAAGTTCCCTTTATATACTAAGGAAAATACAACACTATTCTCGTATCTCCATGTCGTCAGCCACATGGATCTCCTGCTGATTGACGGGCTCTCTGCCCCAACTCTGCCTTACCGAAAGCAAACCTGCCCTATGCCTGCCTGTCATATCACTCTGTTTTATACATCGGTCGTCATGAGGTCGGTCAAATGATTTTCCGAACTACCCAAACTACTCCCGACCTGACCCAAAATATCCGAGCTCATCGTCCTGCTCCAGGAGAAAAGAGGGTACCGAACCGAGCTACCGAGCTAAAGTGGTCAGTCTCGGCTCTGGTGTTGTCGGCCTCTGGGAACTGTATTAGACTGTGTCCTCTGGTCGGTCAAATTTGGCAGACAGGGCCGAGTAACCCATACCCTCAGAACATTTGTCCTTCCAAAAGGGAAAATCTCAACTTTGCCCTTGCCGTACTGTTCAAATATTTTGTTACAAAAATCACCATCAACACAAGTAACTTAAGAAAAGAGAAGATACCGGATGAGAGTTTAGATATAAAAACTATCCTTCAGAAAACATAAAGGACCACGAACCAAACACTAAAAAAGTGTAGAGAGAGTGAGTAGACAAAACCCAAGAGAAAATCTTCCACGAGTGGAAGATAGGGTGTGCCAAGCCCTGATAATTTTAGAATTTTTTAGAATTCACCCTTTCAAAAATACTAACCACGTGATTCACATTCCCAAAGTTAGATCAATCTATGCACTGTGTGATAGAAGAAACGGATTATAAAAAAAGGGAGCATTAGATGTGACTGTCTGGAAGTGGGTTCTCGGGTGAAAAAAAAAAAAAATTGATGAAGAAGCCACATTCTCGGTGGTACTGGTTGGGGTGATTCCAGTAAGAGACCCCCGGCCAACAGTGCACAAGTAAAGGAATAAAAATTAATTATTTTTTTTAAAATTTTTTTATTACTTAACACGCAAATCGTTGGATAAACTTACTGATAGCTGGCATTGTCCACGGCCACGGGAGCCTGTCACGTAAATTGAGAGGGCTGGACGTACAGTGTAACAGCTCATACTTCAAACTCGTTCAGACCATTTACAAGCAGTCTGGCTACCTGTCTTAACGCCTCTAGTCTTTTTATAAGCGTCTTGGCTCTGGGACCCAGATACATACAATAAATTGTATATTAATTGTACAGTTTTAGAGATGTATTCATATCATCCATTTATTAAACATCTCATATTCTTTTTTTTAAGAGTTTTGTATTTCTCTTAGTATATAAAGGGAGGGTAATCTCATTTGTAGGGGTTGGTTAGCAAAAATATCATTCAAGTACTATTTGTAAAACACCACGAAAACAAACAGCTCGGTAACATTGGACCACCCTTGAAAAGAGGTCGGCCGAGCTCGGTTTGGTAATAAAACCAATACTCTACTTTGTTCCCGTGGACGTAGGTTGGATTTATTCCACCGAAATACATAAACCCTCTTGTCGGTTTTGTGTTTGTTTCGTCTTCTGCTAAATTTACTTTTGGTCCCCCATAACCAAACAAATTCATGATTGGAGGAGGATCGTTTCGGAAGCATTATCCCGAAATTGCCCCTGGAACTAAAATCACCCGTTAACAGTTGGCATCGTCTGTAGGGGAAAGAGCAAAAAGCAGCTTGCGTAGTAAGACAATGACAGAAGACGGGAACCATATATCATCGGAGAGTTCAACAATAGAGTGGATGGAGAAAATGAAAGAAAGTATGAGGAAGGAAAGAGACACAAACCAGACCTTCATGAAGGCCATGATGGAGAAACTGGAAAAGTTGGGAAAGATGAACGATGAGAGGTTGGTGGCTGGACAAGCCGGAGGAGATATGAGACAGCAAATTGGAAAAGGGGTTGTATATCTAGGCGGAGATGATGAACCTGGAGGAGGGATCCCCAGAAAGAGAGATCTGTTGTGATAACCAGAGCCTTGCCGGAAGAAAGAATGTGGGAAGAAGAATAAGGGAGGCAAATCCTAGAGTCCTCTAGTAATAGCCCACGCTCTAAGAATGAGGGGGACGGAAGACATGATAGGGGGGATCGAGAGGTGTCTATTAGGGTTTTAGCGCGGGCGCAGCGGAAGCTCGCGGTTCGGGTGAAATTGTAATTTTAAAACTTTTTAAATTACCGAATAAATTATTCATATCCAATATGAATAATTTATTCATATTTCACCTAAATAGATTTATTCGATATCAAATAACAACATAAATAGTTAAGGAACGTCGCGAAACTTTTACAAAAATAATTTTCCGCAAAATGGTATAAAAAGCGTTTTTGACCAAGCCGACCACCCAATGCACATGAGGGATGCCCAAGACAGCCCCAACAGTACTAGGGCAGTTCATGGGCTGCCCGAACAGTGACCATTTCACTGTTTGGGCAGCCATCACCCGGTTGGCTCAAAACTCACCCGGTAACGCCGTTTTTCACTGTTTTCGCATATTTCAACTCCGAAAAAATTTCTTGAAATTGTTCCAATGGCCAAAACACATAAAATACATTTATACAACATAAGTTTCATCACCAAAAACACAAAATTTCCATATCTGAATTTTGTAACAAAAATATCATTTTTCATGCTATAAATCCAATTTTCTCATTATCAATCATATTAGTATTAAAACCAACCAAGCCACCACCTATGAAGAACTAAGAAAATTCTAGGATTTACAAGAGTGGTCATAACACTCTAGAATGGCAACAAGTCATCAAATGAAAAAATTGAATCAATATTACACTAATATCATCCAATCAAACTTCACAATTGCATCTAGCCTCCAAATCCATCCTCCAAATCAAAAAACCCCAAAATATAAGAAATGAAGAAACCCTAGAACATGTCTAGATACTCAAGAATAAGAAACAAACTTTCTAAGTTTAAGAGTTATGAAGATTACCTCCAAATCTCCTTAAATCCTTAAACTTTTTCTTGATTTTCTTCACTTTATTCCTTGATTCTTCAAGAAAATTTTTGGGTGCTTTCTTTGAGATGGGTTTCGACCATGGCTTTCTTAAAATGAGAAAAAAAAAATTCCACTTTAAATACAAGCCAAAACCGACTTAGGGGTTAATGAGGGTTATTTTGGTCATTTGGTCAATTAATCTAATTAATATTGAAAATAAGCTTTAAGTTAACAAATCCAATTTGTAAACTTTAAGCTTAATAAAATCATGCCACATGTAACCATAATAATCAAAACATATTGCATAACATTTATGTAATATTAAAATAATTTAATTATCTAGATATTTAACATTTAAACATCTAAATAATTAATTAATGCGATTATTATTATATATGTATTTTTATTTACATTAAATAAAAAATACATATATTTATGGCATGTGTCGAAATCTCATTTGACAAATAATTAATATGTATCAAATCAAATTTTATATAAAACACAAATAACATTAATTATCAATTGACCGAAATGCCCCTAATGCATGTATTTTCTTTTAACCGTTTAAACGACTCGAATTAACTCATTTAATCCGATGAAGTATTATAAATAATCTATATTATTCATAATAGCTGCCCAAGTGCTCAACGAGTACACTTTATATTGTGGGACTCTCTAAGTTTAAGTTTATCTGTCACGAAATCCAATTTCGTGTCCATAATTCACCCACTCATGAATTATGACGACCACAGATAATCTCACTAAACTATGCAAGTTGAGGTCATTGCATACATATAATCCCTCCGTCACAGGTTATCCATATTATACCTGAGATATAGATAAGAACGTCAAATCCTTATGGTATAACATAACCGACTTTCAAATTTACGATCTCTAAATAACATTCGGAACTTGCTTCCAAAATTATACCACGGCCATGGATTTACTAGATCGCAAACACGTGCAGGATACTTATGCCCTGTACATAGGACTGACGGATTCTATCTTGATATGCACTGGATATCATAAGCATCAGTCCACACCCAACGAACAGGCAGAGGTTTGATCTAAATAGATCGGTGACGTGACTGCCATCAAAGTGTGGAGGATAACTCATATATCAACTGTGGTATATAAGTCGAAGGACCACTATGCTCGCTCATCTCGAGAAGATTCCTATTGACGTTGTTGTACCATCTATTAGGAAATCTTCAATGAGCGTTCAGTGTTTATCAATAAACACCTACATGTCGATACGAGTCTCCCGAGACTCAAGGTTCATTGGGATAAACCAACGGACCAAGTCACAATATACGACATGTACTGGTATCAGCGGATTTTACTAACCGACCCGTGTTAGTAAAATCTTGACCAAGAACTTTATTTAAGGATATACAACTTATAGTCACGCTTCCCAATGTCAATTACAAGCTACGTTGTAACTGCACACTACATTGTAAATCCTAGGGTCTTTGTCCAATATAATGTATCACTAAATAACATTTAGTTTCAATCTAATCATAATTAGATATCTAATCGTAAGTAGATCGAATATGTATATAAAAGACAAGAGGTGATACCATTAAATAAGTAATATTATGGAAAAAGACATTTTTCGTATTCATGAATCGGACATAAATATGATCTGGATTGGCACTCCGAGCACCAACCCTAACAGCGTCCACCCACGGCATGCGCCGTGTTCGGAGTAGCAGACGGAAGAAGTCTGCGGGAGGCAACGCGATAATAGTGATAAACAGATGAAAGTCTGGTTCAGAAAAGAGATGAAAAAGTGGGAAGAAAACCTGAAGGTAGACAAAGGAGATGGTTTCAGACGGAGAAATGACATCCCCATTTATGGAAGAAAATCTCGTCAGCAGAATTTCCCTAGACGGTTCACCATGCCATCTATGAACTCCTACAAAGGCCATACCGACTCTAAGTCCCATGTTGATAGTTTTTTTCTAATGGAGGTTCAAGGGATGGTGGGAGAGGCCATCTGCAAGGGTTCCCTTTAACCCTGGGCGGTCCCGCAATTTTATGGTTCAGAAGTTTGGCCCTAGTGAGCATCAGTAGTTTGTTCTCAGCTCAAGAAAATATTTGTTCGGCATTTCAAAGGAGTGTGTGTGCCAAGGAAGATAGTAGAAGCACTGAGGCTGGTGAAGCAGGGGGACGATGAGCCTCTGAGAATTTTATTGAAAGATACCATACTAATGCTCGAGGTTGGAGAATATGAGTCATCGGAGGCGCTGGAAAGTCTTAGGGGAGCTCTAAAGGTTGGAAATTGTGGACTCATCTGAGGATCCAAGACGTACCAGATTATGCCACGCTTTGGAGTTGGCCCGAAAATTTATTTTGATGGAGGGGAGAAGAAGGTTGCCCGAGGAATGGGAACTCAGAAATGAAAGGTGGTGAGGTCGGAGATGCCGCGAAGGTTTGA
>SKCR01050941.1:0-38442 GCA_019454045.1 Zanthoxylum bungeanum | reverse complement strand
TCGCTAACGAATTAATTCTAAATTAATTCGTTCGCCTGAATTAAAATCTAATTTTAATTCCGCTTCGAAATCCAATTTCGTTTAATATATCGAATATATTAATTTCTCGATTAATTCCAAATTAATCATTATCTCTCTTTAATTGATACTTTATCTCAGATAAAATATCTCCGTAATTCATCCCAGATTAATTTTCTCTCTCATCTAATTAATCCCAGATTAATTAAAAGTGCGAGTCATATGTCATCGGTGAATCTTTGGGAAGCGACCCATGAGATCCTCGGATATGTTGGTAGTAAATTCGGTCGTCGGACTATCTGAATACGTAAGTACCTCGTACTGCGTTTATACCGAATTACAAGACAAGGTTGGCCTCTAGCAAAGCGCCATGCCTACTCAATTCTCCGGAAATATCCTTACAGGAATAAGGATCTATATCAAGTGTAGTATACCGTAGTATTGCGTATTTCTGTCCAGTATCGGATGATCACATGCAATGCCTGTGGCTGGTACAGTGTCTGCTCCGTACGAAGCATATATCGGATAACGAGCAACTAGTCTCTTTAATATCGGATAATCATGACCAAGTCATATTATCCTGACGGTTGCAACCTTATTTAGAGAACCAGTTCTGTATCCATGCGCGATCATCAACTATATATGACTGGAGTGACGCTTCCATCTTGACATCACACCCAACACACTACGATTCTCGATATACCCAGAATTGGCGTACACAGAAACTGGTTAAAGCCCTGGACGACCTCAACCAAAGTATATTGATTGTCGTATGCATTAGCGGTGCAAGTCTCAGGTTAAGACCAAATACACCTACCCTGGTTTCGGACTTCCATAGACACATAGTCATACTAACAATGGAATTCTGAGGGGGTCTTATCTAAAGCGAAGCTGTTTCCCGTACTATCGGTGAAACACAACCTCCTATTACACTTGCATGAGCATCCTATACCCAAATATACGAGAACTATGACGTTGTGCCCTCACAACGCGCACAAGTGTAATACGAGTATTTTACGCATTTATCGATGTCCAATCTCGACAATGCTCTGACTAGGGATATTTAATGATTTATCCTCCGTGGACTGATACTGTCTCATATCATTCTCAGTCCAGGAACAAATCATAGGGACCTCTCATCATTTATATATCGAGGTGATCTAATCACAAATGATAAGAGTGCAATCTCCTTTGTCACATAGTTAATTTGTACAACAACACCGTGATCTGTATAAATAGTGACGCTATGGGTCATAATTGTCCAACAGTATGTCCCCATATCGATTGGTGTTTGGGAAAGCATTTCATCTGCCAGTTGAGCTTGAACACAAGGCGTACTAGGCACTGAAGAAGTTGAATCTTGATTCACAAGCTGCAGGAGAGAAACGACTTCACCAACTCAACGAATTGGAGGAATTTTGCTTACAGGCTTATGAGAATGCCAGATTGTACAAAGAAAATACCAAGAAATGGCATGATCGAAAAATAGTGCACAGATAATTGGAACCAAGGCAGCAAGTATTGTTGTACAGTTCAAAGTTGAAACTTTTCCCTGGAAAGTTGAAATCAAGGTGGTCAGGTCCATTTGTGATCACTCAGGTTTTACCATATGGAGCTGTTGAGTTACTGGATCCCAACACCAACGAAACATTCAAGGTTAACAGTTAGTGTGTCAAGCACTACTGGGGAGAATCATTTGCGCGACAAAAAGAAAGTGTCACACTTTCAGATCCAGCCTAACGTTCAAGAAGTCACGTCTAGCTGACGACGTTAAACTTAGCACTCGCAGGGAGGCAACCCATGCAATTTGTGTATATATTGTGATCTGGTGTGTTTTTTATTTTTGTGTGTTTAATTTTTGCAGGTAAAGTCATTTCACGATGGAAGAAGCTCTCACAAATCTTCACAAGCATTTCCTTCTCTCCCTCAAAAATCTCTGATGAAAGTTTACAAAGCTCGCTTGGAACGGATGAGATTACTAACGATCCATGGTGTTCCTAATGACATTCGTTGGGTAATTGAAGCACAGTTCCGATTGGCAGGTGAGTCTTCTGACTCTTTTATTTCAAATCTACCTGGTTTTGGAAGAAGCACCTACGCAAAGAAACGTAGAGCTAAGCAAATGGGTGTTTGTTACAAATGTGCACGCTTGAATTGCAATACTCGTTTTCGTTCTTTAGGAATTGTGTCTAATAATCGCGAAGACAAAATTAAATTCATTAGGGATGGCTTGAGTAAGGAGTCTTTAGATGATATATCTTCGACTCTTGAGACGCATCCCAGTGGATATGTTCATATAGCCATTCGCAAATTACATACACAATTCCAAAAAGAAAGAAAACAATTAAGACTCGGGAATCTGACTCAAAAAGACCATGTTTGCCAATTTATAAGAAAATTGGATGGGAAGCTTGTCCCTGATGCATAGACGTCAATCAAGCCGCTACTTTTCTTGTACATATTATATCTCTTTGTCTTTTCCTAATAATTGTAATTTGTTTTTTTGTTTTCTTTTATTTTCTCCGACAGGATCCATATCTTTTTTACTATCACGATTTATTTTACTGTTAACTAATAATTGTCATTTGGCATGTACTAGTGCTATTATTTTACTCACCCTTTTCAGATGTTATAAATTCAACTCATCATTGCACTTTTGAAGACATCCAGAGTAAAACATGGAAGCCACTTCAAGAAGACGAGTTGAAAACATCTATGTGTTTTGCGGTACTAGTGTTGGTGTTAAGCCACAATACGTGGAAGCGGCACATGAATTGGGTCGAGTCTTAGCTGCAAGGAATATGCACTTAGTATATGGCGGAGGCAATCTTGGACTAATAAGGATCGTTTCAAAGGCTGTACAGGAAGGAGTCAGTCATGTTTTGGGAATCATCCCAAAACCCTTGGCAGAAGCAAATCTTATTGGACCATCAAACGAAGAAGAACTAATCGTGTCAGGTATGTCTGAACGACTGGTAGAAATGATTAACCGTGCTGATGCTTTTATTGCTTTGCTAGGTGGCTTGGGTACATTGGAGGAAATTTTTATAGTGTTATCTTGGGCGAACCTGAACATACACCAGAAACCACTTGGACTGTAAAACATTGAAGGATTTTATGATTTTCTTTGTGTGTTTCTTGATGATGCCCGGAGAAATGGGTTCGTGTCAAAACCTATGAAAGAACTCCTATTTACTGCCAGAACTGTTCCGGATCTAATTGACCAAATCTTAGCCTATGAACCACAAATTGACCCTATCCTTTCAAAGATAAATTGGTCCGAGGACAATCGTGGTAAGAGGCGTCGTATTAATCTGGATCTTAACCTTAACTTTTCGTGTAGAATTTCAGTTAACCAGGTACTATCTTCTAAACTCTTCTTCTACTGTTTAAGACATTGTGGACAATGTCTAATTTAGGTTTGGGGGAGGGAATTTGTTGATCAGTATCTTGTTTTTAGTTGTGTGTTGTTTTTATTTTTAGTCCACATTTTTTTTTCGAAAAATACAAAAAAAATTTGAAAATTTTTATAAAAAATCAAAAAAATATTTTGTATTTTTGTGTTTTTATTTGATTAATCAGGTGAAATTGGTGTGAGATAGCTGTGTAAGGAATTTTCATTCCCGAGACGTATCTCAACCTATTTCGGAACAAGTTAATTTTTGTTTATTTCCTTTTAAATTATTTAATTTGTGAATTCTCCATAAAACTGACTAAAATGAATCTTCATATGTTCAGTTGATAGGTATTATCAGCATACATGGTAACATACAAACATGAGCTGTAATTGAAAATTTTGAAATATTCAGTGCTCTAGTTTTATTGGAGGAAGCATCTATAAAAAGCGATGGAGTAAAAAAAAAACGTCTGAGATCCGAGTTATGAAGTCCGTATGGTGTTTTAACACATAGTGCCCTAAAGCCAACTGGTTTGGGAGTCACTGGCCCAAAGCTCGCTACATGGATCAAGGATGTTGCAAAAATATATATATCTGAAGTCTGAGTAATTAAGTCCATAGGGGTGTCTTAACACCTGGTGCCGTAAAGCCAACTGGTTTGGGAGCCACCGACCCAACGCTCGCTACATAGATGGAAGATATTGTAAATAAATAAAAAAAAATCAAAAAATCAAAGAAAAAATCAGAAAAATTATTCCATTGCTACAAAAAGGTGTGAATTCTGATAAAACTTTACGACAAAAATATTACTCTCTTATCAACTGCACTTGTGACTGTTGTGGGCAAAAATGAGTTGTTTAATATTTTGTCGACTGTGTATATGAAGAATGGTAAATATAATAGGAGAATTTACGTATTCGGTAATTTAGAAAGAAAGAAAAAACTAGTGACTTGGAGTAGAAGTTTCACCTGATTAGTCACTAACTTCTTTATTCTCTTTTCTCTTGTCTTTTTGCTTTTGTGTGCATTAGTTTTACTACATTTTTACTTTTGTAAAATGTTTGTGGGTATCATTGTTGTAAACCCTCACGAGACTCTAACTCGTCCACTAGGGACACCTAGGGGTTTAAAGGCTTGTTGCATACGCTAAATGTAACCGTGATCCCTACGAAAGTGGCTTAGTTAAATTTTATTTAAGGATGTTTATGTTATTTTATTCTATATTTTGCTCGAGGACTAGCAAAATGTTAGGTTTGGGGGTGTGATGAGTGGTAAATGTATCACTATTTCCCACTCATTTGACCTAATATTTTGTATAGTTTCTTGAGTTTTGTGAATATTTTGATGTGTTTTGTGTTATTTTGTAGATAAATAAAGTTTCAGGACATCCTGGAGGTGATTTGGGGCCAAAATAGTGAAAAATGACAAAAAGGGTAAAATGGTCATTCGCACGTTGCGACGCGCAAGCCCTTGCCGTCGCGACGCCTAACGTGCACCGCACCATGCTAACGTGCGTCGGGGACACATGTCAGAATCTAAGAAGTTTGACTTTGCTAATGTCTCCCGGACTTTGCTAACGTGCGCCGTGTTACGTGTCAACATCACAGCTGATCTGCTAACGTGCGCCGTGCCACATGTCATCATCCTATGGTGCCGACAATCACCATCGCCACGTGTCGACATTGTCATCCCGCGTGTCAGCCACGTCATCGTCCACATCACCAGTTGACCAAGTCAATATGCCACGTCACTGCCACGTCATCATCAGCCAATAACAGCGTGCCACGTGTCGTAATTCTATGGTGCCGACAATCACTTTCGCCACATGTCGCCATGTCATCGCCACATCAGCTCAATTATTGACTCATTTATCCGAATTTCCACGTGTCAGATAAGAATCTGAAATGGACGAATCAGAGCTTGACCACGTCAGCGCGTCACGACGCAAGAAGAAACGTGCGCGTCGCGACGCGTGGCACTTATGGACGCCTATAAATAGAGCTTGAAATTTCAGTTTCAGATGTACCTTCCTCTCTGAATTCTCTGATGTAAATAGGGAGTTTTCTATCTAGTTTCTTTTAAATTTCAGTTTTGTATTAATTTTAATTACGTTCTGTACTAATAGTAATTACTTTCTTTACTTTTATAGTTGTTACTATTCAACCATGAGGAGGTAACTTCCCCTGCTAGGGTGAAAGGTAATTCTTTACTATTGCTATTTAGATTAATCTCCCTTAAATATAATATATTCACTATTTAAAATTTGACTTAATGAGGATACCTATATATTGGTCGGTTGGTAATTCATTTTAAACTGGTTTAACCTGACTAAGCAAGGATACCGCCAGATTGGTCGGTTGATAATTAAATTTTCTTACCGCCTATATGGCAGGTTTATTTTGGTTCCGCCTTTATGGCTGGTTGGACTTAATTTGACTTAATCAGGTTACCGCCTATATGGCTGGTTGGTAAAATAATCACAATTTAATATATTATATTAAGGGAGATATCTATATAGTAAATAGTAAAAGTTGATACTTTTACCTTAGCATTATTTTATTGTAATTTACTTTTCATCTTTTACTTTATCGCAATTACTTTTTCAGCATTTTTACTTTATGTCTTTTACTTTTAAGTTTTTTACTAGCCCTAGTTATGTGTCGTAACTAAGTTAGTTATCTTGGGTTGTGATGAATTCTAATATCACCGTTTATAATGGTTATTTTATAGTTTGGGTAATTTAAGGTTTACTTATTAAGTCTTAAGCTTAATGCGTCTTGTTAACTGGTCATTAATAAGATTGATCTGGTAAATCTAAAATAAACTTGACAAAGGAATTTTAGGTTTCTGCCTTAGACTTAATAGTCCACGATCTTCCTTGAGGATAGATAACCCTTTAATAGATGTCCTTACCGGATAAAATATACCTGTCGGGCGGGGGTAGCCATAATTGGAACTTAATCTTAATGAATCCATGTATTTGGTTGACATAGACATATGGTTCAATTGGGTTATACTGGGTATTTGCGTCTGACCATCGACAGAGGCTTTCACATAATTTCGTGTTCCAGATTAGTAAACCAATTTATTACAAAAACATGAAATAACCACTTCATCTTTTAAAAGAAATTAGAAAGATTCACAACCCTATATAGTTTCCTAATATTGAATTTTCTTAAACCTACTTTCGTGCAATTTTATTTACTTGTTTTTAAATTCAAAAATCATCACCATTTCAAATCAATCAATCAACATGTTAGATACTAGTAATCTTTTGACCTCATAAAATTAATAGATTAGGTATTAAGTCCTCGTGGGATCGATACTTTTTATACTACTTGAACGATACGTGCGCTTGCGTTATACGCATGTGATTACGCACCGGTCATGGATCGACCCCGGACTTACCATGTTATTTTATTACTTCGACACTTTTATACTCCGGAGTAAAAGAATCACTTTTTTAGTGTGTCAAATTTAACGCCGTTGTCGGGGAATAAAATTTAATAGATAGAGTAATAATTTAACATTATTTTTTTCCACTTTTGTATTATTTTGTGTGTTTTAAAAAAACAACAACAACAACATTTTGCTAAATTATAGTCTCGGAAATCTGAAGTTAAAATAACTTGTTTACCGATTTATAAGAAAATGGGATGAGAATCATATCATCGACCTCTAGAGGGCGTTCAAGCCGTTAGTGGACGTAAAAGATGTGAGCCACAATCACAACTACATTTCATTTACTATTTTGATTTTTTTAAGCTATAACATTTCTTTTTAATATCAGTTTTGTAAATTCAATTGTCAATACCACACGAATCATGTGATGTATACTAAACTCTACTTCTTCTTATTCAAACATTGGGGAACATGTCTCAATTTAGTTGGAGAAGATGATAGTTGACTAGAATGCTCTTTATTTATTTATTTTTTAAAAAATATTTTGTTTTTTGCGTAAAAAAATAAAAAAAATGGTTTTGTTTTAAGTTATTTCTTAACAAGTTATTTTTGTTCATTTCCTCTTGAATTATTTAAATTTGTGAATTCTCCATGAAATTATTTAAATTGATTTTCACATGCTCATTTGACAAATATGATCAATATATATGGTAACATATGATCATGAGTTGAAAGTGAAATTTTTGAATATTTAGTTTTCTAATTTGTTGGAGGTAGCACCTAAAAGCAATGGAGTTTGTGTTTTTATTTCAAAACAAAAAAAGAAAAAAACTAACCAAGCTTCTACTTAGTAACTGGAGATCTTACCTCAGCAAGCTTCTACTTATTACCCGGACATCTTACCTCAGCAAGTAGTGATTGTTCACGTAAAACGGTAAAACTTGAGTTAAAAAGTGTGAATAAGTTCGATTTCGTAATCTCTCTAACTCGAACAATTAAGTCGGTAGAGGTGTATTAACACTTAGTGCCCTAAGGCCAACTGGTCTGAGAGTCACTGGCTCAAAGCTCGTTAAATGGGTTAAGGAGAAAGCTTAAGAAAATCAGACACTTCTTTTTTTTTAACATATGAGATCCAAGCAATTAAGTCTGTATTGATGTCTTAACACCTAGTGCCATAGAGCCAAATGGTTTGGGAGTCACTGGCCCAAAGCTTGTTACAATGATTGAATATGTATTATTATTAAAAAAAAATTTTTGTATATAAATTATCTGTCATTGCCAAAAGGTATAAATTCTGATATAATTTAGAACAAAAATATTATTCTCTTTTCAACAAGACCTATGAATATTGTAGGCACACTGGCTCAATGAATTGATTGATACTTTGTCTTATGTGTGTATGGAAGAATGGTAAAAAAATGCATGAGAATTGCGTATTTGATAATTTAGAAAGAAATAAACAATTACTAACTTGAATAAGAATTTTTTTTCCTTTTTAGTTTTCGGTTAAATTACTAGTGAAAAGTAATAAACTGAATGAAGGGTATGTTGAATAATAAAAAGTGCAAATTTATTAAAAGAAAATTAATCATTTTACACTTGTAGTTTCATTAATCCCTTTAATTTAAAACACATTATGAAATAACAATTAATTTATGTTTTGTATATTTTTATTGTGTAGGTAAAATACTACTTCGGGCGTTTAAACTGGAAAAATAGATATGAGATCTGAATTCCAAGACCCGGGAAAAACCCAAAAAGAGCATGACAGTAGATTCAAATCTAACTTAGAAAATATTCATCGTGTTTAGAATGACAAACAAAATGAGCTTATGATGTATTTAGCTACACATGTATTGTATTATTATTATTATTATAATATATATATATGTAATATATTTAGGAGGTCCTACCGTGATTTTATATATATAATATTTTGGAGGTCCCACCAATATTTTATATATATATATTTATATATAATGTATATATATATAATGTCAATGAAATAATGCATTGTTCGATTGCAAATGCAATTGCATTTGCAATTTGGTGTCGAGGCCTTCTAAAAATTGAGGTGCTCGGCCCTCAGTGGGGGGAAGAAAATTCTCTCCTCCAGTCTGGATGCATTATTTCATTTTCCCCTTTCGGGAGATTTGGGGTAAATATCATGTGTGTTCTATTTATTTTATTTCTTTTGTAATTTCTTTTTTCTTTTATTAATTAAAATCATAAGTGTTTTTATTTATATATTGTTCTATAAATTTGTATCATGTAAAGGTAAATGGTGAAACTCTTATTATGAAAATATATGTGATTTTTATTTATATTATATTTTATAAATTTGTGATCATTTCCCAAATAAAATTCATTACTCTTTCTAGTTTTTTGAGGACTCTTGACTAGCTGTAGACAGTCCGCGATTCGCACAGATAATACTTGAATCCCATAAATGAGAGAGAGTGAACTATCAAAAATCTTGATTAATTATTGACAAGCTTTGTTACCGCTTATATGACTGGTTTTATATATTTGGCATAATTGAGTACCTAACTGAACTTGTATAGATAAATGATATCACTGCCATTCTGACTGGTTTTATATGTTTTGGAATATTTAATACATTGGCATGACTAATTATCGACATGACAAATCATATATGTTGGCATAATTAATACTTAATAATTATGAAATAAATTGTTGGGAAATAATTATAATTTATTTTTATAAAAAGTAAAAATATTTTATATTTGAAATACAAGAGTGATCACCTAACCACAGTATTTTATATTATTTTTTTATTTTATTAGTTAAATTATTATTTATCTTATTAAATTTATTCCCTATGGATCGATCCCGAACTTTTCGGGTTATTTATTACTTCGACACTCTTATATTTGGAGTAAAAAAACCACTTTGAGTGTGTCAATATCTTACTTAGTTTTATAACAAACACACTTCAAGGGGTAGGTTTTAAGTGTCATCAGAGAATAACGGCGGACATGCGATTCCAAGAGAATGAATGGGTTAAATCTCTAAGGTATATGTGGTAGTGTGAAGAAAGAAATGATCCAAATATGCGAATTAATTGATGACATATTGTAGGTGGAATATAAGAAGGTAATAATGACAAATAAAGAAAGAAGCTAACTCCTGCAAGTAGGAGTAACGTGATACAGAAACCAAGAACAAACTAAAAATATGTAGGGATTATGTATAATAAAACACGATTCAATGATACTATTTAAGTAATACAGTCTTTTGAATGAATAAGTAATGCAATAGTTTCTCTATTAATTGAGGGTTATAAATATACGAAGTTTTGCGCCGTAGATTCAAAAAATTAGTAGAGACACCTTGGTCATTAACTGAATACATACAATGTTATTTATATAGTGATCATTAAAAAGGCTACATTATAACAAAAGGTGAATAACCTCATGGTATGATCCAAAGACGGACTTGATTTGTATTAGTGAAATGAAGGTAGGATAACAGAAGAAAGAAAGAGGGCACGACATCTAGCACACATAAATTATATATATATAGTTCATGACAATGAATGATCTAGATGGTTCATATTGCGGAAGCTAACAATTGAGAAAAAATAGTTTCAGTAAAATGAAAACCTGATTTTCTATTTATTATGTCATTATGAGGGTTTCCAAGAGTTGGAAAGGAAGCGGTGCAGACTACGTTTCCCTAACTAGATCAAGACTTCATGTTAACATTCGTTATACATGGAAACTAGTCGAAGTAACCTTAAGTGAGGAGTAAGGATATAGTTATATAGATTCTTAGAAATTTAGTAGCACGGTTAATGACTCGTGACCCGAAGATTAAGGATTGCATTTCTGTAGACTACTCGGTTTTAGGAAATACAAACAGCAACATGAACATTCAAAACCATTAAAGAATCTGGAAATTATTAAAGGATTGTTTCCTCATTGGTTGCCTATCCAAAAGGAATCTCTAACCAATATGATTCAAGGAATAAGGTATATTACCTACCTTTATGTATTTGATTCGAGAACGAATCATTTAAAAAGGAGAGAATTGTAACAACCAAAACTTTGCATTGTAGATCAAATAAAATCACAGCGGCTCGTAATAATTTTTATTTTAATTTTTTAATTTTTTTAACATCTTAGAACTCATAAATAATATTAAAAATAAGTTTCATAACTTAGGAATCTCGCCAGAGATCCTGGATAAATTTTAAGATTCGACCACTTTTTTATTTATTTGAGTGAACAGCCAGCTCTTCCGTTTTTCAGTCCTAAACTTTTCATATGATCTCCAATTTTTTTCTAATTTTATTCATCGGAAGCCCAGACCAAGACCTATAACTTCTATGTTGAATATTTTCCCAATTGGGACCCGAACCAGGTCGAGAATGTAAGTTTAATTCGCATGAACAATGTATTTCGTGAATAATTCAAAATAATGAAACTCTTGCATTTCATTTGAAGTGACCACTTTGCCTTTGACTTGTATTTGATAGAGATAACCCATGAGGCCATTTTTGGGACAATGTCTTCTCTTTTTCTCACGATTCTTCAAGAAGAAAAAACACGCCCCCTAAAATTTTCTTCACTTTCTCTTCCTGCATAAATGGTGTTGGCAGATTTCATAGAAATTTTGAGCATGATCAAGACAAGTAAGCTTCTCAACTCCTTTCTCTTCTCATTTTTTTTCATTTTTGAGCATGAATAAAGGAAGCCCTAATTTTTCCCCAAGAATCTTAAATCTCATCTGTTCATTTAAGCTTAAATTGAGTAGCTAGTGAGCATCCACATGCATTTCATGATAGTTTGTTTACACATGGATTAGGTGTCAATTTTATAAATGCCCAATTTTCCTCAAAGCTTATGGGTTGGCCGAGTATTAGATGTACATGTAGAGACTGTTTGTGGCTTTTAATTGATAAGGAATGATTTTGGTTGAAGTGTTTGGATGATGTTTTATCTTCTGAATAGCATGTCTTGGCCGAATTCCAAGAGCTGGTTGGGGGATTATATTTTTGTATTTTTATGATAATATATGTTTTGGGTACTGTAAAATATGGTGGTAATGGTTTGAAATAAATAAAGTTGGAAGAGGGCGAAAATTTGTAAGTTAAGCAGTAAGTGAAACTATTGTCCAAATCTAGACAAGTTGTGTTTTATCATTATAAGTTGTGTTTTTGACGTCCAATTGATAAACCGTAAAATTCTGGATAAACTAAACACCTAAGGTAGTAACATATCCAAAAATCGTAATGTTTAGATTTAGGATGAGGTCGAACTGAATTTTTTAAGTTGGGCGACCTGCTTCCACTGGTTAGGGTTGGTGCTCTGAACACCAATTTCTTATGTATTTCCCTATAAATACTTTGTATATATTTATTAATGAATAAAATAAACAGTTTCTATAATATAACTTCTTTTATTATATGGTAAAGACGTAAATGACCATAGAGTTATTGGTTATGATACAGTTGCAAAAGCTTTCGCAACTGACATTGAGCAATATCTAACAATATCATTATTTAACTCCTCAATTACATTTACTTGGTCGTCAAGGTTTACACTTACTGTGGCCAGTACATGTAAAACCAACGACGGTACATTCATTACATGTAATATATTGGAATATTAGATTCCAATGGTTTCTCAATGAACCCATGAGCCTCAAGAGACTCGTATAGACACGTCGTAGGTGTTTATATCGGATAAATGCTTGAAGAGACTCACCGAAGATTCTTAATAGATGGTACACCAAAGTCTATAAGAATCTTCTTAGGTTAAGTGAGCATAATGATCATTCAACTTGAGATACCACTGTGGATGTATGAGGTATCCTCCATACTTTGATGGCAGTCACGTCACCGATCTATTTAGATCAGACCTCCACATGTTCCTTGGGTGTGCACTGATCCTCAGGATATCCTATGCGTATCAAGATAGGATCTGTCAGTTCTGTGTAAAGAGCATAGGTATCCATTATGGAATTAACAATCTGTTAAATCCATGGGCCCGTGGAACACTGTAGAAATCAGTTCTAAGTGTTATTTAAGAGATTGCTAATAGATATATTTAAGATATTTGTATTAATTATTTGATTATTTAAATGTTAAATAATTAAATTAATAACTAATAAAATATCTAGTTTACTTTAATAGAGTAAGCTAAATGGCCTAATTTGATTGGATCTTTTGGCCAATTTTTGCTTGGTTTTAAATGGCATGATTAATTGGATTATTTGTGATAAACATGAAATTGTTTGATGATTTATTACCATAAATTTTCATTAAATCATTTTCCAATTAATTTATGAAATAAAAAATAAAATACTTGGCCAATATATTTTCTTGTATTTTTAGGTCATTTGGAAAAATATATAAGGCCATTTTTTTTTGTTTTCATAATCAGAAACTCTAACTAAAAAATCAAATACAAAGAGAGAAGGAGATGAAAAAGAGAAAGAAAGAAGAAAAAGCTTGGATTTTTGGAAATTTGGTAAGGTTTTTCTTACTTTATTCTTTATGAAAATTGTTTCTAAGATCCAAGGCTTCAATATGCGTAGCTTATTTTTTCCTTTACTTTATTGTGGCTGTGTTTTGATGATTGGGAACTTGATTGAAAGATGGAAGCATGTATATTAATAAGAATGCTTGAAATTGTTTCTTAAGCTTTCTTTAACCATTTGATGGTTAGTTGCCATTCTAGAGTTACTTAGCCACTTATAAATGACCTAAAATTATTCTTGAGTTGTTTCATGATGGTGAGACTTGTTTGGTGTTGTTGGGAATTGAATTAAAATGTTGAATTTAATTAATTTGGAATTAATTTGTCAATTTGTCGAAATTATAAAATTAGGGTTCATAACCCATTCCAAATTTGGGGCTTTTCATATATGTGATGTAATTTGATGTATATATGATGTATATTAAATTTGGGAATTTTTTGTATTTGATTTTAACATGTTTTGAACAAAAATGACCAAATTATAATTCTTGAAAATATGGGGACCATTCGGCAATTTCTGGAACATCAGTTTCTTTGAGTTGCAAAATTGTATTTTCATGTATTAGACATGTATAAATCATTTTGGGATTGATTTGAATCAATTAGAATTGTATTTGATAATTTATGACCAAAATGATAAAATTATAAAGTTTTGGGGCTAAACGGTAATTACTGAAAAATCTGTTTTTGGGTAAAATTTCAGTTTTTAAGTATTGAGTAATTAAAATAAATTAGTTTATTTTAATTTCCTAAGAAAAATTTTGAAATCAGAAAATTTTGATTTTCCGTGTTCCGCTACATTTACCCGAATTGCCATCCAAAACCCCAACAAAAATGGTATCAAAGCAGGTCTGAACCTGGACACATGATATGAATATGCCTTTAAATTCAATGTTTAATTATGTTCTTACTTTATACATGCTTGTATTTTATTAATTTGATTAAATAAATACGTAACATCTTTGCGGAAAAATCCCTAAATAAAAGGTTTTAATAGTAATTATATTGGATGCATATTTCTTGGTATGTCTTGTCAATACGGTTTATGGATATTTGTTCTATGGCTGCATCCGAGACCGTGCCAAAGCAGTGAGGGTGTAGTTGATAGAAATATATCCATACCGGATGTATATGTGATACTAGATAAGTTCAAGCGAAAACGGAAATCCTGAACGTGCCAAAGTTGTCAGGACTACGCAAGTATCTTAAATTTATCATTGACAAGTTTAACCTTGGTACACCTCCTTGTGAACTTGCCAAAGCTGTCACAACGAGAAACGACCAACCGGAACCCAGGATTCACTAGTGAGTGATTGACAATGAGTTGTCTACCTAATGAATATACGTAGGCGAGATCGTGCCAAAGCTGTGAGCTGAAATATATTCTTGGGATCCACCTTTCATTATTATATTTCAATTTTATTAATTGTTTGTTTTCATTCTGCTTGGGGATTACAGCATTGCATGTAATAGTGAGATGGCCATTTTTAGATTAAAAATCCATGATCTATTTATGCTTTGTTTATTTTTATATTATTGTGAAACTGTTTAGTCTGCTAACCGTTTTTCGTTATCTATATGATAGATTTGCGATGGCGGCACCTGCTTCTAATCCTTTTGCTCGTATACTAGATACGAACAAGCTTAAAGGCGCCGAAACTTTGCTGATTGAGACTTGGATCTAAGAATTTTTCTTGGGTCTGAGCAAATAGAACCTGTGTTAGAAGGTCTGTTTCCACTTGCCATAGCAGATGATGACACACAGAGGAACATGAGACTCTCCAAAAATGGAGAGATGATGATAGGAGGGTCAAATCATATATTCTCAGTTCCTTGGCACCGGAGCTTAAGAGGCAATATTTTGGATTGTCTGACGCATATACTATGATGATGCGGCTGCGAGAATCCTTTATGAACCAAGACAGGTCTCGGTTTATAAAATTGCAATGGAACTGTTCCATGCAAAACTTGAAGAGGGACATGTTGTGAGCCCTCACGTGCTACATTTGATTAATTTGATTCGATCGAACAGTTGAGGCGCTATAATTTCCCTCTGAATGACACTTTAGGATGAAGTGTCATACTTGGATCTCTCCCACCATTATATCGCCAATTTTGATGTATTTCAATATGAATGAGATTAGTTGTTCTTACCAGGAGCTGCATAAGATGTTGCAAACTGCGGAGGAAGATTTAAGGAATGGAGTACCGACTTGCCCTCCTAAACCCACTGCTCTTCTTGCTTCCTCCCAATCTAAACAGAAATGGAAGAAGAAGAAATGTAAGAAAAAGAAGGGTTTGAACCTTCCACCGCAGGGTAAGATACCTAAATCGAAGAGAGCTGCCGAAGATAAATGCCACCACTACATCAAGATCGGCCATTGGAAAAGGAATTGTCCTGATTACCTGGCCCAGATCAGAAAGGAAAGAGCATCTACTTCAGGTAATTTTATTTTTCCCATTATTGATATCTCATTAGCTTGTGAAGCTATGTCGTCCAGTTGGATTTTGGATTCTGCTTGTCCAATTCACATTTGCAATTCGTTGTATGTGCTTAAGGAAAGTAGACGGCTAAAATATGGGGAGATGCAGTTGCGTTTTGGGAGTGGCGACTCTCTCGATGCAGTTGATGTGGGCTTATGCGAGATTCCTCTACCCAGTGTGAGCCTTTTATTGCGTGACTGCTTTTTTGTACTGGGATGTGTGCGAACATTGTGTCACTTTTTGTATTAGATACTGAAGGATATAATGTAAATATTAAGAATCGTTCTTTATATTTATATGATAAATATAATGTTCAGATCCTAGTTTGTCCAAATGAGCATGGTCATTACATTTTGCATTCCTCACAAGATATCTTTAATGTTGGAATTAATAAATGTAAGTATCTTATATAAATAATACTGAATTGTGGAATATGAGGTTGGGTCATATAGGTGTGAAACGCCTAACCCAGTTGGTTAGGAATGGTTTGATACAAGATTTTACCATTAAACCTTATCCAACTTGTGAATCTTGCATTCAGGGTTAAAATGACCAAAGCCTCATTTTCGGGTGTAGGACACCGAGCCACTGACTTATTGGAAATAATACATTATGATGTATGTGGTCCCATGAGTCATACTACTCACAGTAGTTTTTCATACTTCGTTACCTTTACCGATGATCTGTCACGGTATGGTTATGTTTATTTGATGAAACAGAAATCGAAAACCTTTGAAAAGTTCAAAGAATTCTGAAATGAAGTGGAAAAACAGACTGGTAAATATATGAGTGGTGAGTTCACCGATTATTTAAAGGAGAATGGGATTCTCGTTCAATATACTCCTCCGGGTACTCCACAGCACAATGGAGTGTCCGAAATGAGAAATCAGACTTTATTGGATATGGTTTTATCGATGTTGAGTTTTACAGATTTGCCCTATTACTTATGGGGATATGCTCTTTTAACTGTTGCTCATCTTTTGAATAAGATTTCTTCCAAGGCTGTTCCTACAACTCCATATGAAATATAGACTAGTAGGAAATCGAATCTTAATTACGTAAAAATTGTCATAAACTAGATAAATTAATGACCATTCTATTAAAAGTTCAGCCATTGATTCATTCCCAATTAGTTACAGTGAATTTTCAAATTTAGGCGTCAAACAGTGTATTCTTAGGAACTAAAAATCTAAGTTTCCGCTACCGAACTTGCATAACTCCAAATCTAAGCCTATAAAATTCATAAATACCATATATATCTCCAATATTCAGCAAGATTAAGTGTCCATGCACTGTATATTCTTTTATGCCATATGAAAATATTCTGAGTTATTGAAACTAATGATTGTATGGACTTTAGATCGATGTCAGGGTACTAGATGGTCGCCCACGCCGTGAATCGCTCTCGATTTGCCATAGCATTGTGAGTGGATATGTTATTTTCATAATATGTTATTGATTTTATAAAGTTATATGATTTCATTTATATTCAAGTTATACTTTGAGATTAGACCAAGTTGCCAAAATACTTTGATGAGTTAAAAATATTTTTAGACTAGTTGAGAAATATTATCATGCTTTTGATACTTTGAGATGATTTCTTTTATGACATTTTTTATAGATTGGGGGAAAAACCCAATCGCAGAGACTTTAGAATTGACGGATTATGGAATTGACGGATACAACAGACATGTGCATATGTAGTTTCAAGACTATGGGATGACGCTATATGACACTCCTAGATCCTAGTTTCAGGGGCAGGATGACAACATTGATTAGCTATCATGTCTCTACTTCAGTGACTTGGGGGACATCGAGACATAACGCCCCAAGACACTAGTTAGGCATGTGGGTAGACGTCGATACGTAACGCCTTCATACGTCAGTTGTTTTCTAGATGAGATTTTCAGAAACAACAGTTTATGAAAGAGTTTCAGAAAGAACTAGTTTTACGAGAGATCTCAGAGTTTTACAGAAAGAAAAAAAATTTCCAGAAAAGTTCTTTATTACAGAAATAGATTTTTTTCAGTGAAAAAAGTTTTCAGAGAAGACTAGTTTTCTTGTAAAATGAGATGATTTCAGTTTCCGGAAGTAAATTTTTCATAAAGCATTTTAGTTCACTCACTAGGTCGTTCAAACGATCTAACCCCCTCCACTCTCCAGTGCTTTTTGTTTTATAGGTCTACTAAGAGGACGAGCTCGAGAGGATGGATACTGATGGCAGTCACTAGGGTTATTAGGTCCACATGGCAGTCATATCTGAGGTATAGGATCAATTAAAGTCAAGGTTGCAAAAGTTAAAGTACAAGTCTTGTGTTAGCTGCTTGAGAGTCATTATGTAAAGTTGTCAGAGTCAAAGTAACCAGAGTTTAATGTGTCTAGCACATAGTTGTAAGGAGTAATGATTGTTTAATTAATTTAAGATGGGTATGTAGCCTTCCAGTGTAAGTGTGTGATTTGTGATTGTCAAATAACAAGAAAAGCAGTAGAGTTAGAGTAGTTCCGTAGTCAGTAAGTTAGTTCGAGGCTGGGGTGATAAGGTAACATGTCACCTGCCGGTAGCATCTTTGAGAGAGAGATGTTACACATATTTTCTCCGGAATAGCAAAATTCAACAATACAGATGGTGATCTGTTGATCAAGTAGTAGACGGTACAAACACCTTCTCCATGGAATGGCTTTGGCAGCTTAGCCAGACTGATCATATTTCTGACTTTCTCTATAATGATGCAGTTCATTCTTTCAGCTACACTATTATATTGTGGGGCGCATGAAATAGTTCCCCCATGTCAAATGTCGTGTCTTTTGCAATAGTCATTGTACTCCCTGGAACTACTCACCTCCATCATTTGTGCGGAGGCACTTCAGCTTATTCCATGTTTCAAGCTCTCCATGGCGTGAAACAGCTTGAACTGATCCATGACCTGATATTTCATCTTGAGGAAATACACCCAAATTTTTCGAGAAGCGTCATCAATGAAGTCACCACCAAAAATCTGTGAGGGTGGGCTCGTATCAACTCACTTGAGAAAAGATTTTCTTGAGAAAATTATTCCTCTATATTTTTTCTTATTTCTTTCTCTTTTTTCAATCTCATTAAAAAAATGAGAAGTGGCTAGGGTTCTTGAAAATAAGAGAAAACATTTTATTTATATGGAGGATTTAGGTTAATTAAATGTGCTTGTACAAAATTAACCTTAACCTAATCACACATATAAATATTCAGCCAATGACCTTTTTGTCCAATAAATAAAATAAAATTATTAATTTCAAAAATAAATAAATATCAGATATGATTTAATTTGAAAGAAAAATTTAATTATATCATAATTGATGAGGTTTTTGTTCGCGGTTGATATTTCTCCAGAACGAATTCTACCCCCTCGAATAATCTCCTCTCAACTATGAATTTGTTTATTTGGGGACCAAATGCAAACTTAGCAAGAAACAAGAAAACACACAACAAACAAAGGATTTAACGTGGTTCGGCGAAATGGATCCAACCTACGTCCACGAACACAAGGGAAAAATGAAACTTTTATAACGTGGTCGGGTTTGACCGCTCTTCCTATCTATCAAGCTCAGCTGACCGACCTCTTACAAACTCACTTTTTTACTTAAGGTTTCAGCTCTCTATTACAAATTATGCGTAAGTGAATTTTGCTAACACTTTACAATGAATTCCCAAACCCATTATATACTAGGGCAATATGTACTATTACATCAATCTTATGACATCAGCCACATAATTTCCGCTATTAATGTCAAGACTCTTTCGCCATCTGCTCTGCGAACAACTGTATGGGTTTTTAGGGGCTAAATCCGGTAACGCAGCGGAAGTGGTGGAAAATCAAATTTTTCGATTTCAAAAACTTTATCTTGGATTAATTAAATAAACATATTTATTTAATTATCCAATAATAAAATTATGAAATAAAATTCAATAAATCATATTTAAGTGAATTTACCGAATTACCCTTACACTTGGTATTTTGTCCATTTTAGTCCGAAATTGATCAAATCAATTTTGAATGATTCTAAATCATTTCTAAGATGAACTTAGCATGTTCAAAACATCAAAACAACAAGAGCAACAAAAATTGACTCCTTGGCCGAGAACCTCACTAAGGGGGGGTTTGTGCATTTTGTGATTTCATGCTTCAAAACACATCAAGATGTCATCCAATCAACATGAAACTTTATATGCATCATATACACATCCTTATACATAACATAAATGAAAAGCCCCAAATTTGGACAAGGTCTTAAACCCTAATTTTTCAATTTCTTCAAATTGGACAAATTAGACCAAATTGGTTAAATCAATTACTTTAATCATCATTCTTCCATCCAATTAAAGTCTCAACACAATGAAACAACTTAAGATCAAATCTAGGTCATTTAAGAGTGGGTCAACAACTCTAGATTAGCAACAAAGTTTCCAAAACCATAAAAGAATACTTATAACTACACTAGTCATAAGTTTCCATCATCATACATGCTCAACACTTTCATCAAAGTTCCATTCACCAAAAACACAAAGAATAAAGAAAAGAATAACTTAAGAACATCACAAGATGTAGCCTAGATCCTAAGGAACATTTTCCTTTCTAATGGTAAGTTGAGAAAACTTACTAAATCCAAGCTTTTTCTTTGTTTTTCCTTTTCTTCTTCTCTAGCTTCTCTTGTTTCTTTTAATGGAGTTTTTGTAAAAGTGTATTAGGTTATAAAGTGAAATGAAATGAAAACAATATATACTTGTGCAAAAACAAGCCTTGGCCGAAAATACAACAAGCATATACAAGAAATGTAATTTCAATTTCATTTGATTTCAATTTAATCAACTTGATAAAATATCTAAAACACTTTAAAGATATTTTAATTAAGTCAACAAAGGCAACTAAATCATTTAATCCAAATATCCAAATGTTAAGATATTTATATTTTAATTAATTTAATCATTTAACAATTAAATAATTAATTAATTAATTAAATACAAATATATTAAATATATGTATTATATTTACATTAAATATAAAATACATATATTCATTTAGGATATTAGTCAAATATCTCAATTTGACTATTAATTAATGTGTATTTAAATTAATCAAGTATTAAATGTAAATACACAATAATTAAGCAAATGACTATCGGGTCCCTTTAGCATGTATTTTCCGTTTAACCTTTAAACGACTTTATAAATAATCAATATTATTTACAAATGTTGCTCTAGTGCTCTACGAGTATGTTTCATTATTGAGACTCTATAGATTCAGGTATATCCGTTACGAAATCCAATTTCGTGTCCATAATTTATCCACCCGTAAATTACGATGATCACGGATAATCTCGCTGAATCATACAGGTCGAGGTCATGGCAAATGTATAATTCCTCCGTCACAGGTATCCGGATATATCCCAGATATATAGATGTAAACGTCAAATCTCTATGGGGATTATCTAGTCGACTATTCTATTAGCAATCTTTAAAAGAATGTTTAGAACTAGCTTCTAAACTTTATTACGGGCCCATGGTTTTATTTGATTGCTAATCATATAGACTACCTATGCTCTGGTAGACAGAACTGACGGATCCTATCTTGATACACATAGGACACCCTGAGGATCTATCTACACCCAACGAACAGGCGGAGGTCTGATCTAAATAGATCAGTGACGTGACTGCCATCTAAGTGTAGAAGATGTCATCTCAAGTCTAAGAATCACAAGTGCTACTCAACCCGAGAAGATTCTTATTGACGTTGGTGTACCATCCATTAAAAATCTTCGGTGAGTCGTTCAGTGTTTATCCGCTATAAACACCCACACGTCTATACTAGTATCCAAGACTAATGGTTCATTAAGAAACCATTGGAATCATATATTCCAGTATACGACATGTACCGGTCTCAACGGGTTTACTTTACTGACCAAGTAGTGTAAACCTTGACCAGGAACTGTCTGAGAATGACAACGTCATGATACTACTCAATGTCAGTTGCGACGCTTTTGCAACAGTACCATGACAAATCATTCTAAGGTCATTACGTCTTTACCATATAAAAAGATACATTATATTATAGAAACTGCATATATTATTCATAATAATAATGTTTTACAGAAGTATTCAAAAGAAATACAACCGGGAATTGGCGCTCTGAGCACCAACCCCAACAACAACCACCCTATGTTCCGACACATCTGCCTTCTGTCGCCTATATCTTATTAAACCATGATACTTTTGGGCACCGCCACACGCTATCTGGTGTCGGAATATTAACTAGATGCCTATTCCCATGACTTCAGACCTTTTTGGAGAATGTGAGTGCCTATGACAGATTCCAACCTACCTACCAGGATCACGTGATTAATGTCGACAACCGAGCAGTCAAGTCGGGTCGGATCCAAGAAATCAACTATATGTGTTGTCCTGAACATTTTTCCTCCTTGGATCGGGTGAATAACATGAACCGACCTGACCCTCGACCCTCAAAACCTCTGAAACAGAAATCCCTTTTATACCCTTCTTGCTCTGCTGGGATCCTGAAGCCCAAAAATCACTATCAACATATGTCACATAGTTCTTGGTGTCAACGAATTAACGAGTTGGTGTCAGGAACTATAACAGTGGGGTGAGATCAGACTTGCTTCTGATCGAGATCTCGCCCTCGAATTACTCGTTTTGAACCATCTGAATGGTTTCTCCATCTCGCCCATTCACTCGAAATCCAACTAGTGAGGTCACATCTCTGCTGCATATGGAGCCTATCCGAGCCACATATCCTGATCAAACGGTCAGGACTACTACGAGCTGTCCATAATCATCGGCTGTAAATGAATGTTCCTCCTCGTGCCAATCAATGCTCGGCCATGGGAAGATACTATGATCTCATGCCAGCTAACATAACAGGGCCTCAGCGAGACGTAACCTAGCCCCGAGCATGTGATCTCGAACAAAGGCCACGGTGGGATGTAACCCAGCCTCGAACTGGTAGTCTCAACAATGATCTCGGCGGGACATAACTCAGCCTCGAACTAGTAGTCTCAATAAAGGCCTCGGTGGGACACAACCCAGCCCTGAGCCAATAATTACACTTGGTCACAAGGGAATGTCCCTTCCTTTTACCAATAAATGCTCGGCCATGGGGGAGATACTTCGATACCATGCCAGCTAACATAATAGGGCCTCGACAGGACGCAACCATGCCCGAGCCGGTATTCTCAACAAATTCACTAAGGGTTTGACCAAAGAGGGAAGATCTTAAACCTCTAGCGACCCCTAAGGAGCTCGGTAATGGTGTCCCGCACCAAGTCATTAACAAACAAAAAACAGGCGAAAATAAGACAATGCATAACATGGGTGATATATCACATACCCCGAGACTCACCCGAAAAAGATAAACAACATAGGCGTCTAAGACATCGTCCTCTATTAGGCCACCAGATAAAATAATTTTGAGCCTTACAGTCCAACGTCCCGGCAAACCGAGCTATGGATAATTGCAGAAAGTAAAAAAACTGAAAAGTAAAGAAAAGAAAGTGTGAAAGCTGAAATTAATTACTGAAAGCTGTAAATAAACAAACAAGATACAATATTCTTAGTATTCTTAAGGAATTCCTTAGAAGAAAGTATGAATTTACAAAAGAAATGGCTTGGTATTTATAGGCAAAAATTTTCCCCCATCAAATCATCCACCAAATCCATTATTAATTGCTCCACTAATTGCTCCACCAAATCCATTATTAATACTCCACTAATTGCTATCATGTTTGGTGGGAGTTTGACTATTTTTATTTTTTATTTATTTATTTATTTATTTGCTTTGAAAATGACTTTTATAATTACACATAACACACTTCTAAATGTTTTATCAATTTCAGTCATGAAATCTTCAAAATTCAAAATTATTTTGTTCTTCAAAGTTGTAGATCATTGAGTCTTCCTTAATCTGGAAATTGAATCAGCTCAATCAGATATCGGAGTAAAAGGTTATGCCCAAAATATGACAGATGTGCAAAATTGGAATTTCCAAAACTGCACTTCGTTAAAACGCCCTTTCAAGTTTCCAATCTCCAAAATTAATATGTCAAGTCCAATATTTGCCCTTATTTGACCCATATTTCGTCCTAAATGATTTCATTAAGTCCCAATATTATTTTATCTGCAAAATAAACTAAAACATATCAAAGCATTCATCAAACCCGAGAAACTAAACAAAATATTAAGTAAAAGGGGCGGTAAATATTGATATATTTTCCGCTCATCACACCCCCAAACCTAACATTTTGCTAGTCCTCGAGCAAAACAAAAAAATAAAATACAAGAAACAATTAAAATTAAACTAAGCCACTTTCGTAGGGATCACGGTTGCATTTAGCGTATGCAACAATCCTTTAAACCCATAGGTGTCTCTAGTGGACGAGTTGTAGTCTCGTGAGGGTTTACAGCGACGATACCCACAAACGTCTTATAAAAGTAAAAAGATAGTAAAACTAATGCACACAAAAGCAAAAAGACAAGAGAAAATAGAATAAAAAAGTTAGTGACTAAACGGGTGAAACTTCTTATCTAAGTCAATAATTGTTTTGTTTCTTTCTAAATTACCGAATAAGTAAATTCTCCGATTATTTTTACCATTCTCAATATACACAACCAACAAAATATTAATCAACTCATTTTGCCCACAATAGTCACAAGTGTAGTTGAAAAGAGAGTAATATTTTTGTCCTAAAGTTATATCAGAATTCACAATTTTTTAAGCAATGGAATAATTTTTTTGATTTTTTTTTTATTTTATACAATATCTTCCATCTATGTAGCGAGCTTAGGGTCAGTGACTCCCAAACCAGTTGGTTTTAGGGCACTAGGTGTTAAGACACCCCTACGGACTTAATTATTCAGACTTCAGATTATATATATATATATATGGCAACATCTTTGATCCATGTAGCGAGTTTTGGGCCAGTGACTCCCAAACCAGTTGGTTTTAGGGCACTAGGTGTTAAAACACCCTTACACACTTAATAACTCGGATCTCAGACGTTTTTTTTTCCCATCGTTTTTTTAGATGTTTCCTCCAATTAAACTAGAGCACTGAATATTACAATTTTCAATTACAGCTCATGTCTGTTTTTTACCATGTATGCTGATAATACATGTCAACTAAACATATGAAGACTCATTTTAGTCAGTATTATAGAGAATTCACAAATTAAATTATTCAAAAGGAAATAAACAAAAATTAACTTGTTCCGAAATAGGTTGAGATACGTCTCAGGAGTGGAATTTCCTTACACAACTATCTCTTACACCAATTTCACTCGATTAATCACAATTAAAAAATAAAACATAAAATATTTTTATGATTTTTGAAAATTTTTCAAATTTTTTTGTATTTTTCGAAAACAATTAGACTAAAAATAAAACAATAAAAACAAGATACAAATTAACTATTCCTTTCCCCCAAACATAAATCAGACATTGTCCTTAATGTCTTAAACAGTAGAAGAACAGTTTAGAAAACCGTACCTGGTTAGCTGAAATTCTACATCTAAGTGAAAAATTACAGGTTAAGATCCAGATTTATCCGACGCCTCCTACCACGATCATCATCGGACCAGTTTATCTTGGAAACAATGGGGTCATTTTGTGGTTCAAAGGCTTAGATTTGATCAATTAAATTCGGGGCAGTTCTGGTAGTAAAGAGAAGTTCTTTTACATGTTTTGACATGAACCCATTTCTCCGGGCATCATCAAGAAACACACATAGAAAATCATAGAATCCTTCAATGTTAAACAGTCCAAGTGGTTTCTGGTGTATGTTCAGGTTTGTCTAAGATAACACTGTAAAAATTTCCTCTATTGTGCCCAAGCCTCCTGGCAAAGCAATAAAAGCATCAACACGGTTAATCATTTCTACCAGTCGTTCAGACATACCTGGCACAATTAGTTCTTCGCCATTTGATGATCCAATAAGATTCGCCTCTGCCAAGGGTTTTGGGATGATTCCAAGAACTTGGCTGTCTCCATCCTGTACAGCCTTTGAAATGATCCTCATTAGTCCAAGATTGCCACCGCCATATACTAAGTGCATATTCCTTGCAGCAATGACTCGACCCAATTCATGTGCTGCTGCTGCTACATATTCTGGTTTAACACCAACACTAGTACCACAAAACACACAAAAGTTTACAACTCGTCTTCTTGAAGTGGCTTCCATATTTTTGTTTCTTTTTTCAGCTCTGGATGCCTTCAAGTGCACTGATGAGTTGAATTTATAGAACCTGAAAAGGGTGAGTAATAATAGCACAAGTATCTTCCAAAGGACGATTAGTGGCAAAATAGTAAATCGTGAAAGGTCAAAAAATAGCCTGGATTCTATCGGAGAAAATAACAAAACAAATCACAATTATTAGGAAAAGACAAAGAGATATAATATTTAAAATAATTTACAGCTTGATTGACGTCTATGCGTCAGGGACAAGCTTCCCATCCAATTTTTTTATAAATTGGCAAACAGGGACTTTTTGAGTCAGATTCCCGAGACTTAACTGTTGTCTTTCTTTTTGGAATTGTGTATGTAATTTACGGATGGCTATATGAACATATCCACTGGGATGCGTCTCAAGGTCGAAGATATATCATCTAAAGACTTCTTACTCAAGTCATCCCTAATGAATTTAATTTTATCTTCGCGATTATCAGACACCATTCCTAAATAACGACAACGAGTATTGCAATTCCAGCCTGCACATTTGTAACAAACACCCATTTGTTAGCTCTACGTTTCTTTGCATAGGTGTTTTTTCCAAAACAAGGCAAATAAGAATTATAAGAATCAGAATACTCACCTGCTAATCGGACCCGTGCTTCGATTACCCAACGAATGTCATTATGAATACCTTTGATCATCAGAAGTCTCATCTGTTCCAAGTGAGTTTTGTAGACTTTCATCAGAGAATTTTGAGGGAGAGAAAGAAATTGCTTGTGAATATTTGCGAGAGCTTCTTCCATCTTGAAATGACTTCACCTGTAAAAACTAACACATAAAATAAAACACACCAAATCATAATATATACACAAATTGCATGGTTGCCACCCAGCTAGCGCTAAGTTTAATGTCGTCAGCTAGACATGATTTCTCGAACGTTAGGCTGGATCTGAAAGTGTGACACTTTCTTTTTGTCGCTCAAATGATTCTCCCCAGTAGTGCTTGACACGCTGGCTGTTAACCTTGAATGTGTTGCTCGACTTGGGATTGTATATCTCAATAACTCTGTAGGGTAACACCTGCGTAATCATAAATGGACCTGAACATTTTGATTTCAGCTTTCCAGGGAAAAGTTTCAACCTTGAATCGTACAACAATACTTGCTGCCCTGGTTCCAATTGTTTGCGTACTATTTTTCGGTCATGCCATTTCTTGGTCTTCTCTTTGTATAGTTTGGCATTCTCATAAGCCTGTAGGTGAAATTCCTCCAACTCATTGAGTTGGTGAAGTCTTTTCTCTCATGCAGCTTGTGGATCAATATTCAACTTCTTCAGTGCCCAATACGTCTTGTGTTCAAGCTCAACTGGCAGATGGCATGCTTTCTTGAACACCCTTTGATATGGGGACATACCAATGGGTGTCTTGTAAGCTGTTCGGTAGGCCCACAATGCGTCATCCAGTTTTTCAGACCAGTCTTTCCTTGTTGATCCAACGGTTCTCTCCAAGATTCGTTTGATCTCCCTGTTTGAAACTTCAACTTGCCCGTTTGACTGTGGATGATAGGCTGTGGCAACCTTATGAGTAAATCCGTATTTGGATAGGAGTGCATCGAAGTATCTGTTGCAGAAATGTGAGCCACCATCACTGATAATCGCCCGAGGTGTTCCGAAATGAGTGAAAATATTATTTTTAAGAAACTTGATCACCACTTTTGAATCATTGATGACAGTGCAATTGCTTCAACCCATTTGGAGACGTAGTCTACAGCAACCAATATGTACAAGAGTGGGCCAAACAAACCTATTGTAGGACTTTTCATGCAGTTTTATTCCCGCTGAAGTGTCCTCCATATGGTGATGAATGACAGTGTTCCAAAACATTGTTGACCTCCTCATGTGGAACACATCATCTTAGTAATTGATCAGCACAACGTTTGAACAAGTACGGCTCATCCCAGACATAATGATTGACTTCTTTGAAGAATTCTTCCTTTGCTGAGTTATCCATTCCAACGGCCATTTTCCAGAAACTATGAAGTTGACATAGTCAGCATACCAAGGGACTTCCTGCTATTTCATGGCAATATCTGTTCATATGGATAAGTTTCTTTGATTGTCAATTCTTTGCCAGCTGTTTCTCCATTCTCGAGCCTTGATAAATGATCTGCCACCTGGTTTTCTGTTCCTTTCCTGTCTCTGATCTCCATGTCAATTCTTGCAGAAGAAGTATCCAAGGGATCAATCTGGGTTTGGCATCTTTCTTGGCGATCAGGTATTTGATTGCTGAATGATCTGTGTAGACCACCACTTTGGGACCCAGCAGATAAGAGCGGAATTTGTCAAAAGCGAACACAACTGCAAGTAACTCATTTTCAGTGGTTGTGTAGTTGAGTTGAGCTTCATTCAGAGTTATGCTGGAATAGTAAATGGCATGGAAGATCTTTGCTTTGTGTTATCCCAAAACTGCTCCTACAGTAAAATCACTAGCACATCACCTCAAATGGAAAGGTCCAGTCTAGTGCTACTATGATGCGGGCAGAGACCAGCTTCTGTTTTAGGATCTCAAAGGCTTCCTGGCATTCTTTGGTGAAGTTGAAAGGCACATCTTTCTCCAGAAGATTGCAAAGAGGTTTTGCAATTTTTGAGAAGTCTTTGATAAATCTCATGTAAAAGCTAGCATATCCGAGAAAACTCTGAATCCCTTTGACAGATGTGGGTGGAGGTAGTTTTTCAATTGTCTCGATCTTTGCTTTATCTACCTCGATTCCCTTTTGTGAGATCCGGTGTCCAAGAACAATGCCTTCATGCACCATAAAATGACATTTCTCCTAATTGAATACCAAGTTTGTATCATCTCTCCTTTGTAACACATGTTCCAGATTTTGCAAGCAATGATCGAAAGAGTCTCCAAATACAGAGAAGTCATCCATAAAAACCTCCATACTCTGTTCTAGCATGTCTGAGAATATGGCCATCATGCAATGTTGGAATATGGCAGGAGCATTACATAGTCCAAATGGCATTCTGCGGAAAGCAAAAGTACCATACGGACATGTAAATATAGTTTTCTCCTAATCTTCTAGGGCGATGGCAATCTGATTGTACCCTGAGTATCCGTCCAGAAAGCAATAGAACTCATGTCCCGCCAGTCTGTCTAGCATCTGATCAATAAATGGCAGCGGAAAATGATCTTTCCTTGTTGCTTTGTTCAGCTTCTGATAGTCCATGCATACTCTCCATCCAGTCACTGTTCTTGTTGGAATCAGCTCGTTCTTTTCATTTGTGACTACAGTAATTCCTCTTTTCTTTGGTACACACTGCATAGGACTCACCCAACTATTGTCTGAGATGGGGTAGATGATGCCAGCATCCGACCATTTTATGATTTCTTTCTTCACGACCTCCTTCATGATTGGATTTAATATCTGTTGATGCTCCACTATGGGTTTGTACTTGTCAATCATCAGAATCTTGTGGATGTAAAATGATGGACTAATGCCTTGAATGTCTGTTATAGTCCAGCCAATGGCTTTCTTGTGTTCTCGTAACACTCTCAGCAACTTTTCTTCCTGCTCCAATGTTAGCGAAGAAGAAATAATAACAGATAATTCAGAAGAGTTTCCAAGAAATGCATACCTGAGATGACTCGGTAATAGCTTCAGCTCCAGCTGCGATGGTTCTTCAATTGATGGCTTGATTCGATCTTTCTTCGGAAGTTCCAGACTTTCCACTGGTGATGTAGATTTGAATCGGAATGGCTTGTCAAGATAGTTAATACATTCCATAATTTCAGCATCTAACTCGCTGTCAGTCATGTTAGTGATGCAAGCTTCAAGTTTTTCCGTAAGAACTGTATCAGTATCATGAATGATACTATCAACAACATCAATTTTGAAACATTCTTCCTCCTTTTCTTCACTCGGGAATTTCATGGCTTTGAAAACATTGAAGGTAACTTTTTGGTCCTGCACTTTCATAGTTAGTTCTCATTTTTGCACATCAATCACAGTTGACCTGTAGCCAAGAATGGTCTCTCAAGGATGATAGGAACATCTTTGTCTTCTTCCATGTCAAGGATAATGAAATCTGCTGGGAGAATGAGTTTGTCGCCTTTGACCAGCACATCTTCAACGACACCTCTCGGAAATGCGAGCGTTCGATCAGCAAGTTGCAGAGAGACTGAGGTAGGCATTGCTTCTCCGATTTATAGTTTCCTGTAAATAGAAAAAAGGCATTAAATTAACATTTGCACCTAAATCACATAAAGCCTTACCAATATAATATTTTCCAATGGTGCAAGGAACTGTGAAACTGCCAGGATCTTTCAACTTCGGGGGAAGTTTCCTCTGAATGATGGCGCTGCATTCCTCCGTCAATGTTACTGCCTCATAATCTCCCAATCTCCATTTCCGTGAAAGAATGTCTTTCATGAATTTGACATAGCTGGGCATTTCTTCAAAGGCTTCTGCAAATGGAATGTTGATATGCAACTTTTTGAACACCTCCAAGAATCGAGCAAATTGTTTATCCAATTTGTTTTTCTGGAGTCGTTGAGGAAAATGTGGAGGTAAAGTGATTCTTTCTTGATCTTTTTCCTTTGCTTCTTTTTCCTCTATATGTGGAACTGCATCTTTTGGAACTTCTTCAATGGTTGCCTTGATTCCAACATCTTTGTTGATTTCAGTACCGCTTTTCAAAGTAATGGCTTGACATTGCTCATTGCCTCGGTTCCTTGGATTTGGTTCTGTGTTGCTGGGAAGATTTCCTGGCGGTCTGTAACTCTGAGCATTGGCCAGTTGTCCCATTTGATTTTTCAGTGCTTTAATAGAGGTTGAACGGCTTTGATTCAATGCTACTTGATTTTGAACCATAGCTGCTAAAGCATCGTATTTTGTTTCTTGCTTCTTCAACTGGACCCGCACTTCTGTTATTCCTGGTTCTTTTTCATGCTCCTGGCTTTTATTTGGTTGTTGTAATCCAGGTGGTGGGTAGTTCTTTTGCCCTGAATTATTGCTCCATGCGAAATTGGGGAGATTCCTCCACCCTGGGTTATAGGTGTTGGAATATAGATTGTTCCCCTGTCTGTTGAAATTGTTGACATAGTTCACTGTCTCTTCTTGTTGGTTGTAAGATTCTGACTCAAGTACTCCTCCAAATGGTGAACTTGTGGATCCACCATTAACTTTCATGTTAAGAGTTTCCAGATTTTTGCAAATCACATCAAGCTTGGAATTCAGTGCTGTGTTGGCTCCAACTTCATAAATTCCTGCAATTCTTTGGATCGTGCTCATTTCTGTTGGCCATAAAGAATTGTTGTTGGCCATTTCTTCAATTAAGTCCCAGGCATGATCTTCTCATTTTGCCATCAAAGCTCCTCCAGCAGCAGCATCAATTGTGTGTCTCATTATTCCAAAAAGTCCATTGTAGAAGGTTTGGACTTGTAGCCACTTTGCGATCTCATGATGAGGACATTTCCGGAGTAAATATTTGAATCTTTCCTAAGCTTCGCAAAGGGATTCTGAATCTTGTTGCACGAAGGATGTGATGTCATTCCTCAACTTTACAGTTCTGGCTGGTGTAGGACACAGAAATCGACGACGCTGTTCTAGGCTCGTGGCCTAGTTGGGAGTATGGAATAGCCCGCAGGGGAACTAAACCGGAGAAATAACATGGAGTCGCCACCCGGTGTGAACCGGGAAAATATGATTTAAGGCCGCACTCACCCCTCGCAAGGGAACACCTCAAACCGTTGGGTTCGGAATGGTCCCTTACTTATGCCACTTGTAATGATATGATTTTTGCAATAAACTAACCGAATCTATGCAACATGTATGCTCAAAGGTAACTTAAATCTAGTCCGCATTCATTAAAATAAATCATTTGACTAAGTTTGCATGCTTCAAAAAATAAGTCATTATAACGGCAAGCATATGATATCACATAACGAGCATGTTGAATCATCGAACACAAAGAACAAATAAATAACTACTTAAACATAAACGTAAACTAAATTCCTAATGCGAAATTAAAAAACTAAATGATGCATAGAAAAATAACATAATCATGCTTAAAATTAAACGATATACTAGAATAAATCATACTTTAATTATAAATAACATACTAGCAACCTAATCATGCTCAAATACATGGTTGGATGAAACGAAATATGTGTGTCTCTTAAGTGGTACGTGGCATTGTATCCCGAGTGCAAACCGCACTACTGTCCATTCGGATTCGGTTACGGAATTTACGTCCGGGTTTCCATCTGATATACCACAAAAGAGAACATGCATTCCGTCATCCGGAATTCACATCATGCATCAATCCATAATACTCACATGCAATAGAGTATTAAAATAAATAAAAAAATGAAAGATAATAATAAAGAATGTGCCTTTAGGTCTAACCTCTTTTGTTGTCTCTCGAAAGCGCGTTACACGGCCGTCGGAAGGGTGGATGCTCCGCAACTCTCCCGGTTTACTGGTTCAATGTTTCTACTCGCTGTTTCGCTGTTTGGGCTGCTGTTTTCACTCTGTTTCGCTGTTATTTTCACTGTATTTTCTGGTTGCTGTGCTTGGTAATTTAGGCTACTGTTTTGCGGTTTTTGGAGGGTTAGGGGCTGCGGTTTTTATCACTATTTTGGGCAGTTTTTGATCTTGTTTTAGGACAGTTTCTGGGCAGTTTTTGATGTGATTTGAGGCAGTTTGTGGAGGGTTTTCTCGGCTATTAAGGGAGCTATTTTTAGGGGGTTTGTGCGTGAAGGTCAGGGAGGTTTTGAGGGTTATTTGCGTAGTGGATTGGGCTATATGTGAAGGGGATTTACGTGGATGAAGGGCTGTGTTGTGAGGAGGATTTGCGTGACTATGAAGGGGAATTTTGAAGGCTTATGAACGTGAGTTGAAGGTTATGTGGCGTTGAATTGAAGATGGCTTATGTGAGTGGTTGAAGGCAGGTGGCGTAGGTGTATGGCTGTGTTATTGATGTGTTAAGGGGGGTTGATGCGTGAAGTTGAGTGGCTAGGCGTGAATGGGACAAGTGTGAGGACTATGTGAGTGGCTTGCGTAAATAGGGCAGGTGTGGAGTGATGGTTTGCGTGAGTGATGAGAGCCTTTTTGGTTTGCTTGTGAGGGCGCTGAACGTGAGTAGTTAGGGCTTGTGGGTGATTGTCGAGTCTAGTGAGAGGTGAGAGGTGAGAGGCTGTTTCTTTGTTTTACGTGAGTGTGAGCTAGGGTTGGATGTGTTGGTGAACGGTTCTTTTTATAGGCAAATGGATGGGGGATATCCTTGTTTGAGAAGGAAAGGGATTTGTGCATTAATGGAAGATATTTTTAATTAGTATTTGATTAGGAAAAATCTTTTAATTAGGGAAGTGATTTGATTTAATTTGATTTATTCTTTTTTAGTTAGGGATATGATTTGGTTTAATTAGGCAAGGGATCCATGGGATTTCTTTAATTTAGGAAGGGGATTTGGCTTGATTTATGCATGTTTTTAATGTGTATTTTAGTATTTTGGAAGGTGAGTGGGCGTGTGGCTTAGGGTTTCTTTGGGCGTGTGGGCTTGGTCCATTTGGTGGGCTTGGGTGTTTGGTTTAGTGATATGTGGGCTTGGTGTGTGTCTTGCGGGGTTTTGGGCTAAGGATGTGTTTTGAAACAGAGGTCCAATAAGCGAACCTGAAGCTAATCCAGCGAATTAAATCCATCAATGTGTCAATTCTTGACTCTTTCATTCCGACGTCTGTTTCCCACGGCTTCCACAATTAAAGAGGTAATGTCTCTATACGAGACTCATCATCGGGAATTATATGCAAAAATGCAGTGCCTACAGTCGCCCCCACTTTGATAGGACTTGTGCAGTGTGTGACAATGACAATCCTATCAAAGTACGTGCAATGCATTTTTACTTACCGGGCTCGCCAGCTACCACTTGACTTGCCTGTTGTTGAGTTGATTTGGTGGTGAGGTGTTGCGACCCCTGAGGTTCATCCCTGCAAGATGTTGTGATCTCTAGAAATCACTACCGAACTGAACTGATATGAGGGCGAGCTGCTTCGACCCCTGGGCTTTGTTCCCTGGGCTTTGTTCCCGAACCATCTATGGGCTTTGTTCCCTAGTTGTGTAGAGAGTAGGCTTTGTTCCCTGGGCTTTGTTCCCGTTGTGCTTATTGTGGGCTTTGTTCCCAAACTGTATTGAATGTGGGCTTTGTTCCCGAACTGTGTTGAATGTGGGCTTTGTTCCCGAACGGTGTTGACTGTGGGCTTTGTTCCTGAACTGTGTTGAATGTGAGCTTTGTTCTCTGGGCTTTATTCCCGAACTGAATGAAGGGTGGACTTTGTTCCCTAAGTTATGTAGAGAGTGGGCTTTGTTCCCTGGGCTTTGTTCCCTAACCGTGTTGACTATGGGCTTTATTCCCAAACTGTGTTAACTATGGGCTTTATTCCCGAATTGTGTTGGTTGTGGGCTTTATTCCCGGACTGAATTGTTTGTGGGCTTTATTCTCGGATTGTGTTGATTGTGGGCTTTGCTCCTCTGGGCTTTTTTCCCGAGTTGTGTTAAGATAGGGCTTTATTCCTCTGGGCTTTGTTCCCGAGCTGTGTTGAGAGTGGGCTTTGTTCCCGAACTGTGTTAAGATAGGGCTTTATTCCCCTGGGCTTTGTTCCCGAAATATGTTAAGATAGGGCTTTATTCCCCTGGGCTTTATTCCCGAACTGTGTTAAGTGTGGGCTTTGTTCCCTGGGCTTTGTTCCCAAACTGTTGATTGTGGGCTTTGTTCCCGAGCTGGTACTGAATGTGGGCTTTATTCCATGGGCTTTGTTCCCAAACTTATGTTGACTGTGGGCTTTATTCCCGAACTGAATTAATTGTGGGCTTTGTTCCCGAACGGTGCTGACTGTGGGCTTTGTTCCCGAGCTGTACTGAATGTGGGCTTTATTCCCCTGGGCTTTGTTCCCAAACTTATGTTGACTGTGGGCTTTATTCCCGAACTATTGATCGTGGGCTTTATTCCCGAACTGAATTGGTTGTGGGCTTTATTCCCTGAACTGAATAGAGAGTAGGCTTTATTCCCGAACTGAATTGATTGTGGGCTTCATTCCCGAACTGAATTGATTGCGGGCTTTGTTCCCGAATTGGATAGAGAGTCGGCTTTATTCCCGAACTGAATTGATTGTGGGCTTTATTCCCGAACTGAATAGAGAGTGGGTTTTATTCCCGAACTGAATTGATTGTGGGCTTTATTCCCGAACTGTGTGTCTTTGCGGCCTTTTCCTTTTCTTTAAAACCTGCAAACAACAACAAGACAAAAATTGCGTGTATGTATGTATGCATGGATGTGTTTCCTATTCTGATGGGTTAGGTCTTCCTTGTGCTCCTTGGTGTCCTTCGCCGATAACTGTCTTTGGTCGCCCCCTGGGTCTGCTTACAGTTTCTTTTTGTCAATTCTCTTCTGGTGATTGCTCAGTTTCCTCTGGTCTCATGGCTCAAATTCCCGTTATGTCCCTCATTGGTGAGGTGGTAGACTGATCGCCTCCAGTTCTTGGCTTAGCTTTCTGTTCTTCGCTTCTTGCACAAGGTCAAAGTAGATCGTGTACTGATCCCAAAACTAATGATGATGTTGATATGGGCCTCAGCCTTGGGACTCGTACCAAACTGATACTGGTGTTGATGTGGGCCTCGACCTTGGGACGCATCCCCAAAACTGATACTGATGTTGATGTGTCTCCATACCCAGAGTGTCATACCCGGTAAAACTGATACTGATGTTGATGTGTATCCATACCCGGAGTGCTGATGATGTGGGTCTCAATACCCGGAGTGCTGATGATGTGTGTCTCCATACCCGGAGTGCTGATGATGTGTGTCTCCATTCCCGGAGTGCTGATAATGTGTGTCTCCATACCCGGAGTACTGATGTGGGCCTCGCCCCAAACTGATACTGATGTGGGCCTCGCCCTCAAACTGATACTGATGCGGGCCTCGCCCTCAGACTAATACTTATGTGGGTCTCGCCCTCAAACTGATACTGATGTGGGCCTCGCCCCAAACTGATGCTGATGTGGGCCTCGCCCTCAAACTGATACTGATGCGGGCCTCGCCCCAAACTGAGACTGATGTGGGCCTCGCCCCCAATTGATGCTGATATGGTGTTGCATATCAACATGTTGTATTACTTCTCACGAGATAGTCATGATAGCTAAACATATTTTTGTCATCAACGGATGCTTCTCGTCGAAACCTGAGAACCTTCAAAGTTCTTGATACACTCAACTCCGATCGTCTGAATAGGTGATCTGAACTAGACTCGTAGTGTGTGTGTGCCAAAGCTCTTTCACAGCTTATTCCTTAAGTAAGCCAACTCGATGATTTCGTCAAAAAATTGGGATCGATGGGTCAAACCAACCTAGATGTCTCAATTATGCCTGCAGTTGCTTTTATGTGCTCAATGTGGTATGGTTTTCTTTCTCTTTTGTCTCTTTCTTTTTTTGTTTTTTTTTTCATTTTGAACCTCTTTTTTCTTTTCTTTTCTTTTTCTCTTTTTTTCTTTCTCTTTTTTTTCAACACACTTACCCTTTAAGGTAGCATTTCTCCTCATGGTGGTCCTAATACTCGCCCATGGGTAGCTTTACGCTTATTAGTTATAGGTGGTTCAATTCTTTTCTTTAGAGACTTTTCTTTCATTTTCAACCATACCACACATCATAACATAAGCAAATCAAGATAGACATCTAAGCAAACGGTCATTCACCAACCTACAATTTCTCCAACTAGTCACCTTGCCAACTACTCAGGTTTTCACCGCTAAGAACCTATAGTGAAGTGCTTACTAGTCTAACATAGATCAATCACTCAAAGTATCAGATAAAAGCACATCAAGAGTTTATCGTTTCTATGATTTCTCCCTAAAGCAAACGATTTCATCATTGGACCTATGTCTAACTATCAATGACTAAAAACAAACATTTTTTTTTCTTTTTTTTGTCTCTTTTTTTTTCAGGCCCACCATGGTCTTCTATCTTTGCCATAAAATTGTATGTTCTCGGCTTCCTTTTCTCGATATCCATGTTTGCTAAACTCTTCTTGACAAATCATTTTTTTCTAACCTAACGAATATCTATGATGGCTTTTAAGACACGGGGTTAACATGATGTGTGTATGCGTGAGATGCATGGAATGCGTGCGATGCATGAGATATAATATGTATATGGTTATCAAAAGAATAAATGGGCAATTTCCATGAGATATATGACTATGGTTCATATGCGGGTTTATAAGAGTATAGACAAAGGCTCTCGCTGACGAAGGATTGCCCACAACTAGGACTCCACACTCAAGGGTTCGAGCGACCAAGTGAGCGCACCTTTTTTATACCTTAAGGTACGTGCCAACGAGTTATGGTGTGTGACTAACTGTCAAATGGATTTCCTATTGTAGATTCCCCAGAGGGAGGGTGGAGCGAACTCTCTTAAATACCCAAGCCTCTTAGGCTCTTATCGCATTGGTGACAGGAATAAACAACAAGTCCTCCAAATTAGTCTGTCACAACGAGCTACAGGTAATGATTATCTAGGTGCCTTCACAGCTTTTCCTTATAGAAAGGTAGTGAATGAAGGAAGACACCAAACCATCACCTAACCTTAAAAATGCCTTTGATTAAACCCCCTTAACCCACTATAGACACGGTCAACTAAAGCACAAACCATAAACATCACAAGACATGATTTCGGGGCTGATTCTCTATCCCCAGTGGAATCGCCAGACTTTAGGACATAGAAATCGGCGACGCTGTTCTAGGCTCATGGCCTAGTTGGGAGTACAGAATAGCCCGCGGGGGAACTAAAATGGAGAAATAACATGGAGTCGCCACCCAGTGTGAACCGGGAAAATGTGATTTAAGGACGCACTTACCCCTCGCAAGGGAAGACCTCAAACCGTTGGGTTCGGAATAGTCCCTTACTTATGCCACTTGTAATGATATGATTTGTGCAATAAACTAACCGAATCTATGAAACATGTATGCTCAAAGGTAACTTAAATCTAGTCCGCATTCATTAAAATAAATCCTATGAATAAGTTCGCATGCTTCAAAAAATAAGTCATTATAACGGCAAGCATATGATATCACACAACGAGCATGTTGAATCATCGAACACAAAGAACAAATAAACAACTACTTAAACATAAACGTAAACTAAATTCCTAATTTGAAATTAAAGAACTAAATGATGCATAGAAAAATAACATAATCATGCTTAAAAATAAACGATATACTAGACTAAATCATACTTTAATTATAAATAACATACTAGCAACCTAATCATGCTCAAATACATGATTGGATGAAACGAAATACGTGTGTCTCTTAAGTGGTACGTGTCATTGTATCCCGAGTGCAAACCGTACTACCGTCCATTCGGATTCGGCTAC